>JAPMOQ010026141.1:234344-266635 GCA_026543055.1 Argiope trifasciata | reverse complement strand
TATAATAGAAACTTGACAACACGATTTCCTGAATACTTAAAATGTATTTAACCATATATAGTAATTGGGAGATAAATAATTATGCATAATAGTAATTATAATGAATAAATGATACATATTAATTTTTTGCAAACATTTTAAATGCACAAAAAGAGAGACTGAGAGAAAGAGAGAATTCAGGATGAGACTTAATTACAAACACACAAAAAATCCTAAAAACTTCTACGAACAGAGCATGTCAAAAAGCTCTCAATATTATCTAAGGTATTATAGAAACTTGTCAAGTCGATTTCCTGAATACTTAAAATATACATAGTAATTGGCAGATCAATAATTATGCATAATACTAATTATAATGCATTTATGACAAATATTAATTATTTTAGATGCACACTAGAAAAACATATTAAAGACAATTATAAATAAATAAATAAAAATCCAATCTGAGTTTCTACTAATCATTCCTACTAAACTTAAATATTAAAATTACTGTTAACAAAAGGATCTAGAACTCCAAGATACATTTAATTCTTATTCAGTGAGGTAATTTTACCAAAATATTTCCTACAGAAAAAAATTTACAGTAACAGTCTTTTAATTTTATTATGAATAAGCAGGAACCAAATTTTGACCTAGCTCAAAAAGAAGTAAGCGTGCCTAGAAAGTGTAAGTGAAAACATGCAGGTTAGTACAAGTCTTGAAGCGTGTTCGAACGCAAACAAAATTGATCTCATTTTTAACTTTCTGCAGATAAAATAAACTCAATTACAATTAAACTAACTAATAAGAATAAAAGATAATAAGAATAAAGAATTATGAAAAGCCACGAGCAAACAGAAATAATTTTTTACAAAATTTTGAAAAAACAATTTAAAAACTATTAAAAAAAATTAGAACTTAAAAACACACCCTGGAATTTAATAATAAAAAAAATATCGTTAATTCACATCTAATTTACAATACAAACAAGAAAAACTGAAATTGGAAGATTGTTTACACAGAACGTAAAGAAAAAAACATTCTGCGCAGAACCACGTGTTTAAGCCTGCGAGATCAAAACAAAGAGTTTCTTTATATCTACTGGAAGAATATATCTTTTAAACAATTATTTCATGAAACATTCACTTACCGGTAAAGGTGTCGTCGTCACTAGGAATCACTCAAATAGAAATTCATATAATCCACAAAGCAGAAAACTTATAAACAGGAGCACAACAACACGAGAGCTTCAAAACTTTTAAGTTCTAGCAATCACGTTCTACAACGAAGTAGTATCTGACTTAGCGTAAGTGCCAGCTTTCTACTCGAAGGGATGACCTCACACTTTTTATCTGCGCCAATGAGCTGAAAGCTCAAACCGATTGGCCGACTGTCCGTCCATTCATGTCCACTCAGAGGGGATAGCTAAATGGGGGTGACGGCATCAATGGCTTTTAGGATGGCATCAAAGGCTTTTAGGATGGCATCAAGGGATTTTAGGAGGTCTGGGGGTGACGGCATCAATGGCTTTTAGGATGGCATCAAGGGATTTTAGGAGGTCCATCAATCATTGACCAACCCTGCAGGTGAAATTCTTTTACCTGATGGTCCAAACTCATCTCCTTTTCTTCCCCTTAGAGACATGACGAGGCCTTAGACAATTAATCTAATTTCATAGTTTTAATTTAACCAACATATTAATAATTCCTTTTATGTAATTTTTAATTTAATAAGTTTCTGAAAATTTATATTTATTAATTATGGCTCCACATATTTGCATATTTATGTACAATATTATTTACACAAGCGTTCGGTGTCGAATATTATTAACTGATCGTAAAGAAACGAATAAGAACTTGATTAATTATATCTGAGATAATATTAATTTTACTTTAGTATTTTTAAATAAAGATTGGAGATAAAAAAAAACTTTTTTCTCCTTTACTGTTCAAGTTGGCTTATCGGCTTCAAAAATATCGTAGAATTTTTCTAAAAATTATTTCCATTCAGTTTTTTTATTCCTTTTTGTAAAAGCAGATGTTAATTAACAAATGCAATATCAAAAAAGAAAGTGAAGACACACTTAATATCAGTAACAAGACGTGGTTTGTCAGAAATATCGGAATTCGAAAAGAATTAAAACTTTCACTAGTAAAACTGTCCTGAAGATAATTCTTTTGAGAAACTAGATGAAAGTAAAAATGTAGCAATAAAAGAAACTTAAAACTGTGATGCTAAATACCAAAGAATAAATAAAGATCCAGAAGAAATGCTATGAAACAAACCCCAGCAAGAGTTAAGGTCCTACCAATTTAACAATATGATCTCAAATAGAAATAAATATGTTATGTAAGCTTATAATAAATCATAGATCTCAACTTTTACCTCACCTTTTTTTTTTTACATTTTGTAATTAAATGCATTTTTTTAACACAACTTTTTTTTTTGACTCGTAAATCAATCAGATGCTTATTAAGACTGAAAAGTTCTTTTTATTTGCAAGCGAACTTGAATAATATCTTAAACAGTAATATTCTGGATATTAAGGTACATTCGCGGATTCCTAACCACCTAAACCGAGATTTTAGGGTAGATAAAATTTGGAAACCAAATAAAAAACACATATTTAAATGAATTAAAAACACCCCTCGAAATTGCTTTTTGAACATTTTAGTAACATCATCGTAAAATTAGTTATTATCAATAATAATTACTTAATAAATATTTAAATCAGATATTATTTTAATTAAAGCTTAAAGAATAATTATTTTTTAAGCGAATCATTCTTTAAGCTATTAAGAATATATAATTATTATTTTTCTTTTCAATTGGAATCAATTATTAATAATCCTATTAGAATTATTCTTCTGTTTGTGCGTAATATTATTTAAACAAATGTTCGGTGGTAATTGAGGTCGATTGTAAATAACTGAAAGTAATGAGACAAATAAGAATTTGACCAATTATAACTTAGAAAATATTAATTTTACTTTAGCATTTTTTTAAGAAGTTCATTATTTAAAGCTGTAAATTCATTATTTAAAGCATGTGAACTAATACATACATCTTTCATCAAATCTGAACTGGCAGAAAGAATAAATCGAGATTAACCTAAAACCCTTCACCTTCTAATAAATCTCCCATTTATATTCTATAATTACATCTAACAGAGGACAAAATTCGAAATATTAAGTATTAATAAGTAAGTAAAGTGAAACAATAAGAATAATTATACTGAACACTTAGAATAAGAATAATTAGAAGCTGATAAGTGAAATCAACATTTATAACAATTTAGAAGTTGTTAAAACTAGGGTGAAAGGGGTTAGTTCAAATACTTCAAATGTTTATAAATAATACACAGAAAATAATTAAGGCTATTTAAAAGGTATAAAAAATCTTTTCAGAGTGCACGTGAAATGCAGGATTGTGCATTAACTTCAACCATTCATTAATAACCCATGATAAAATTATAATGAGCTAAATGATGCAATTTTAATTTAAAATACCCACTGACATTGGAACAAAAGCAAAACAACAGCAACAAAAAATTACTATTTTCGACAATTCATGCTCAGATACTTTAGTTATGTAGAGATAATGCATAAAATTAATTATATGACTTTATAAAACTAAATGCAAAGTTACATTTGATTAACAGGAATTGTTTTTTCCCCCTTGATCAAAACTAATACTAATTATGAGCTACTACTTAAAAATATCAATCATTTCATCGATAATATATATAAGACGATTATCGCCAAAAATATAAATCAATAGTTTAACGTTTCCTTTGAAGGGTGAAGAAAGGCACATATTATAAGGCTTGCAAATTTTAATTCCATGTATAAGAAATTGTTAAACAAAACAAAAGATTTCGAAACAAAACAAAACAAAGCTGATCGTCATGACCAAACATGGCGGACGACACCAACCCAGCATTTTTTTCGATGGTGGAAAGGATGGAAGAGGAACACCTGGATTCACCTGTTCAGGTGGAAACACACGCGGCTTCTGGAAAGCTATTTTATAAACAATGGACGTTCTCTTTTGCTCGAAATGAAGCATTTCATTCGAAAAGTGATCTAAATTTGGTCTTCAGCGAGTGACATAATATGCAAAATGAATCTGCAGATTTATCTCAAAGGCAAAATACACCCAGACAGAATTTTAACCGCTAGCTTTAATTTTATAAATATTTAATAATTTCCACTTATAATAATTATTATTACTGAAGATGATTACTTATTGTTATTATTATTAACAATGAAGTAGATTCTACAGTAGCTCCGTTTCCATGAAATTGATAACTACTGTAAATTATTAGTTTCAGATTGAAAATTATTTGCCTCCATAAATAAAGCATTTTTTTTTTTTTTTTTTTTTTTTTTTTTACTGACAATGAAGCAGATTCTACAGTAGCTCCATTTCCAAGAAATTGATAACTACTATCGATTAAATAAATAATTATTTTCAGATTGAAAATTATTTGCCTTCATAAATAAAACCTTATTGTTATTATTACTGACGATGAAGCAGATTTTACAGTAGCTACGTTTTTAAGAAATTGATAACTACTGTCAATTTAATCTATAATTAATTTCAGATTAGAAAATCATTTGCTCTCATAAACCAAATTCTAACAATTCTAGCAGAAAGGAACATCATCATTTTTTAAAAACATTATCACTGTTTGATTACGATAAATCAGAATTGCAAAAAGCCAGATGAATGTATATGTTGCAATATATGAACTCTTAAGATAAAAATGATGATCTCAGTCTAGGTTAAATCTGTGAAAAAGGTAGACTGTCTGATAGAACACGATTAATTCAAAAAAAAAAAAAAATGCAAATTAGATAATTTGCTATCGGTTGATGTATTCGGACTATGACATCAAACTACATACACTTCTTTACGCAAATGAACTACGGGAATTAAACCATACCGCAAAACTAGCTTTTTTTTAAAGCAATACTAAGAAATTTTGATATTGACCATTATTGTGACTTCACTTGATATGCTTAAAAATAATTGGATTTCAATCTATTTTCAACATTAATGTAAAATATGTACATACGACAGCATGATATTTTATATATATGCATAAAAAAAAGGAATAATTCACTACAGTTTTTCGCTCATGATTTCTACGTTGATTTTCTAATAGAGAATGAATAAAGCAACTTTTTGGAGAAGAGAAAAAAACAGTGTTTCTAATGCTGTTGCAAAGTTAAAAAAGAATTTTTTATTTTATTTTATTTTTTACAATACAGCAGAATGAATAACTGACGGACCACTGACAAAACATAGTTATCCTCATAAAGTAAAAAACACATTTTGCTTATAGCGTAGTAATTTCATATTGTTTACATTTGTATGTTAACATTGTCTACTGTAAATGTGTAGCGTAAATAAATTAGTCCAAGTCAGTAGGTGTTTTAATTCTTTCATCTAAGATAATTTTATTTGCAGACCTTCCTCACCACCAGTTAAAGAGATGGAAATCTAAGCAATTTAAAAAATTGACATATAGAGCATATATTTCCTAATAGAGAAATGTGTTTACCAAATCGTTACAGTTTCCGGTTTCTACTTCGGTTTATTCGTTGTACGTTACGTTTTAATCGTTTGCCATTTGATTAAACGGAATAAATATAATATTTGAATACATTCATGAAAAACAATGACACTGCTCTTCAAATATTAAATGAAATAATATATTTTTAAAAATAATAATAAAGTCAACAAGCAGACATTAAACATTTTCTCAAATTAATCAGTTCGAAAGTGTAAACAATCGTCTAAAAAATGGCACTGATTTTTTTATTGTTATCATTATTTTTTTAATCTTTTTAGTATCAAATGCGTTTTATCATGAAGATAGCCCAAAAAAGTAATAACGCTTAATAAATATTTTTTTTTTTTAAAAAAAGAAACAACTTTATGAAAAGAAACTTATAAATATTGAGAAGGACAGAAGGGGGGGGGGGAGAAAAAAGAAGAAAAATTAAATAACCTGAAACCGATAAATTCATACATTTCATGCCTGAAAAGCGACAGATCGCCAATATGTTGCCTACGCATTTTGAGGTCTAAAAATCCTTAAACCCAAACAATATTATGTTCTGACATAATAATAAGAAATATAGGAAGAAACAATCTCCTTCAAGTAGTAGTAGTAGGAAGAAAGTAGGAACATCCTTCAAAGGAAAAAATGTTCAATTCCTCTCTTATCTTTATTGCTAACTCAATTAAAACATAAAACTATCGAACACAAGTAAATCATTTGGTAAAAAATTGGGAGGGGGGATATTCGCCGGAATGCACATAGGCGCAAGCGTTTTCATAATCGTCATTTTCACTTCAAAATATTATTACTTACGCTCGTGTTAGCAATATGAAGCATTGTTTACGTTGGACATGGATAAATGGAAATGTTTGATCAAGTTATAAAGGAGTGTGCTAATAAAAACGAAAGTCAAAAATAAGGCGTATACACATAAAACCTCAGTACTACTAATACAGCACTGCATCTGTTATATCAGATGAGACGCAATTAATAACAACCTTTCCCCAGACGCAGAGACTATAAATGAGCGAAGTGATTCACTCAGTCGCTATTACGAGACATTGCACTTTTGAACAGAAGATTCGAAGTATCAAAACAATTCGTCAGTCTTTACCCCAATTCTATTTATGTTTTATTTCCAAATACGCAAGCAATAATTTAAAATTATCTAGGAAAACACTACGATTTAAAAAAAAAAAAAATGGCTGAAATCAATATTACTTACTTTTTTCTCTTTCTTTTTTCACTTTCTACTATTAATTCACACTCTCCCTATGTATATATATATTTATATATCTTATTCAAAATTCTAATCATTAATTAAATACTTTTTATTTGTCAACTCAAAATCAATTACGTTTTTTAAAACTTGTAGTGGATGACACTGGATGTTAATACAGTGTTTTTTAATATTAATTCATTAATAAAATTTAATTCATTTTTAATACTTTAAATAGAGTTTTAGCAGTTTGTAAGGAAAATCTCAATCGGTGAAATGCAAGGACTTCAGTATTTTTCACGGGAAGATGAAGAATGCGAGTTCAATTCTTGCGAAAATCAGTAACTTTTTAATACTATGTTTTTGACAATTATTTAATAAAAAGTAACTATATATTACTTGTAGACGAATTATATCTAATATTTGCATATAAATATATATATTACTTGTTTATTTCAGCGTTTCTGCTAAAAGGTCTCAAACAAACAGTGATTTAATTTAAGTCGGGTATTAAACTTCAGAATTTTGAAACGTTTGTAGTTAACAAAATTCAAACAATGCAATTAAAAGTATTTTTTTAAAGCAAGCAAAACCAATTCAAAAAAAAAAAAAAAAAGATGCTTCATTACTTTTCTCACTTGTTCAGTCACAGACGATTGCAAAAATTCCTTTTTATTATTATTTTTTTCAATAAATACGAAAATAATTAATTAATGTATGTTTATTTAACTCTCAACCGAAATATTTTTAGAGTGACAGGTCACTTAATTCACCACTGACCACAAGATGAACCAGCCTGCGGCTTTAAACCACAAAAAGTAATATAAAACAGCCGGAAGAACATTTTTACATTACAATACAGTAAAAAAATATATCGTTGAAGATTCATTACTAAAATTCAAGACAACAGTAAATTCAATAACTTCTTGCGCCACACTGCTATGTTTGTCGCCTCATAATTAATATAGCACCTAACCTCAGACTTTTGTCCTTAAACAGTTGTACAGCGTTTTTTTGGTCTCGTTATTTCACAGCAATTTTACTAAAATGTGAAGAAATGTACACGAAAGAAAGATTGGGAACAAAGAAATTAAATTGATTTGAGGTCATTACATTAAAATCTATGATTCGTACCGAAATTTTGAAAGAAATCTCCCGTACGCAAGTATACGCTATAACATAACCAGAGACAGCGTTCTCCCCAAAATTTTCCAGCATGCTCTCTAAAAACGGTGTTAACTCAGGGAAAGCCTTGCATGTAATTGAAATATAGTAGTCAAGAAATATAACGAATGATATGAATTTAGCAATCTTACATTATCTGCAGTAAGATCTTTGACGAATTTTTTAAAAAAAAAACAATGCAGTTAATAGTATCCGAAAATGGAATAGTGTGTTTTAAGCGCATTTTCCCAGTCGATTAAAATCAAAATTTGACATAGAATTAGTCAATATAATAACACACCAAATTTTATATTTTTATTGCGCTTTTTAAAAAAAATTATTGAGCTTACATGATTCTGACAGAACAAACCAGTAGATGTTCAAACACTTGTTGGATTTTGCACAATATTTGATTGATGTCTATTATATGGATGTAAAATCTCTGTATGAAATTTATCGAATTAGCTCTTCTTTTGGCAATTATGTGTTCTCGGAAACAGTCGGACAGATAGACTTCCTCTGAAAAGATTCACTCAAAGTTTGATAGAAATCCACAATGTTGGCGCATTATTGTTGTTATTGGTGCAGTTACCATGTATAAAATTTCATCCACCTAGCTCTAAGTGTTTTAGAATCTTGTAACAAAAAAGCAAACGTAATGCCATGGCTTTCGAATTCAGAGATGACTGAAACATTTAGATTAGTCTAACTCTCGAGTTTGACATTTTGACCATAACTATATTTTCTCAATACTTTGCACACGCACGCACGCATACACACACAAAATAAAAACGCCATGAGACGTTTATGTTGTCTTGAAACCCAAAATAGAAATCTGTGTTAAATTTTAAATTTAATCGGTGATGGGCAAGCCATCAAAACGTATGGTAGCTTCGACAGAGTTAGTAGTGAGAGAAAGTGCTATAAAAATACAGTACTTTTAAGCACATTTTAAGCATCATAGAAAATAAAATTAAGCACCTTTGTACATGTACGCACATGTAAACCTGCGTATTTTCTAATTCTACGTTATTTTCTGTTTTATTATAATGCATATTTTTTATTAAATTTTTAAAAATTAATTTTAAATATGCATTTTTCAAATTTTAATATTTATTTCTGTATTCTCATAATATTTGCTCAATGTCTTCTTTGTGAAACAAATGATGTCTTTTTGGTTTTGACAAAAAAGAAAAGGATAATAATAATAAAACTATCATTACCAAAAATTTAAATCAACTTTTATAATGGAACTTAACATGTAAAAGAAGATCAAACGTTATTCGAGTTGCAACAAGATCGACATATTTAGTATTTCTCTCTTTCGGAATAACCATTGAAATATTTCAATACGGGGCTCAAGGCTGAAAAAATGAGCGAAAAAAAAAGTTCATAAACCATTATCTTAACATGGGTTCAAACGTGTTTCATTTCACCGAATGCTTTCCTTTCGTCTGTTTTCTTATTGTATATATCCAGTAAACAAATATTTAAGACAGTTATCTATTTAGCGTATTCATCGAATGTTGAAACAAAAAGAAATATCTGATGCGGAATCAAAAAAGAATATCTTCTTTGCACTTATAGAGAAAATTAAGCACTCTTAAGGACTAATCTTCCAAAATTAGGCACTTTTAAGGACTAATCACCCATAATTAAGCATTTTTAAGGTGCTTGAAAATGGTTTTCAAATTTAAGCACTTTTCATGACGCTACGCACCCTGTTAGATCAGTAAAACTCCCGAGTTTGAAATGTTGACCATAACTATATCTTCTCAATACTTCGCACACAGAAAAAAAAAAGAGTAAAAACGCCAAGAGAGGATTAAAGAAATATTGTTTATGTTGTCCTCAAACCCAAAATAGAGACCTGTGTTAAATTTTTAATTTAATCGGTCATGGGCAAGACACCAATACGTATGCTAGCTTCGCATTTTTACTCTACAAATTTTCCCATTATCAGACCGTGCTGCGGATATAAATGAAAAAAAAAAAAAAAAAAAAAAAAAAAAATCGTTAAATGAGCCTATCAACTGATTTAATTCGGCAGACGCAACATTCAACCATTCTATTTACAATCTGCAAAAGAAGATTTTGCTTATATATATATATATACAAGGTGACTGTAGAAGACGACCTTCATGCTCTTCAGGAAATAACATTTCCTCAGAAGACTCCGTGACCTTTCTCTTATTTACAATAAACCCAAATCGGAAAAGCAATTTTTATTTATTATGTTTCCCGTTAGTTACATAGGCTGCTTTTTATTAACGTCGTTTGGCAACACGGAAAGAAAAAATAAGACGAATGAACAGAAGACATTTATTTTCAAAAGATAGAAATGGATTTTTAGTCCAACTGGAATATGCGATTAAAAATTTGTGATTTCTATTCTTAAAAATCACTAGAAGTAAAATTTTAGTAAGATACTGCAAAAATTTAAAAAATAATTATAAAATATAACAACCAAGGGGAGTTATCACCTCAAAACTCTTTCCCATTTTTTTTTAAATAAAAGTGTTAGAGAATTCCTGGCAGGGCATTGGCTTACAATAGTTAGAAATTATTAACCTTTCCCATGAATTTAGTATTTTTGCAGAATCTATCAGTAAAGAATTTTTGGCGCGGTTTTTCAAAATGTTTACTGTATTCTTAATTAATTATTTTGTTAGTGTTTTTTTTTTTTTTTTTAATTTTGTAACTGGGAAAATATTCTGAAAGCATCAGTTTTACAGAATCTAACTTCAAAAATAAGCTTTTTCAATTTTTCTAATTTTATTTTTGCACACTCTATGAGAGATTATCAAACTGTTTACGACTCAGTGGCAGACGATAATGGAATCTTTCGTTTACATTTTGTTTTTTGAATAAAAAATATTCATCAAGAAATTTTAAAAAAACTGACATATCTGATGGATTTATTTTATAAGCTTATTAAAAATTGTAAAAAATTAGCCAATCAAAAAAATATATTTAAAAGTAATTGTACTGATAACACGTGACTTTTAACATCATTAACAGGTAAAAATAATCCATGTGTGCCGGTGAGAAACAATTTATTCATATCAACAATAAAGATTTTTTATTTTTATTTTTTTAATGAGAAATACCAGAAGAGGATGGTCGACAAAAACACGCCGGGAACGTTCGCAGTTATGAGAAAAATCGATTAGTACTGAGTAGAACAGGACTTAATTGAACTTAACTCCCTACACGACCTTCTCTGGAATGCGAAACTTTTCCCAGCTACTTTCACTTATTCATGCATTTTTTTTTCCTTCCCCTTCCTACATAAAGTACATTAGATACAAAGGAAAATAAAAAGAACAGAAAAAGCAATAATTAACTTGAAAATAATAATAATTAAAAAAAAAATTTGAATGGATAAATATCATTTGTTCCCAAGTGATACTCTAAACGGAAAGAAATATTTGATGTATTTTATCATGAATACCACAAAACGATTCGATTACTAGTGTTATAAGAACTGGCTAATAAAAGAATAAATAAATAAATTGGGTGGTATGTTTCTTTATCACAAAAATAAGGACTTTTTTTTGGGGGGGGGGGCATAATAAACATTTATAATTAGCCAAAAGCATTAAAAATAAGAATGAAATTTGAAAGTCAAATACAAAATGGGCAATAGTTAAGTTATATTAGCGTTTTTTTAAAGCAACATTTAGTGCTATGTTGGGACGGACCACGAAATTTTGAATCGCGGTCAGATGACGAGAACGATATCTGAACTGGCACACCACTCCAAGCTTCCATACCACACCAACGGGAGGACATTTGTCACCGACTGATTTAACGTGGGCTATGCCAGCTTTGGTGGAACCTGGTCCCGAAACTGAAACTTCTTTCGTTCCGAAACAGAGACCTCAACACCAGGCCACCGCGGCCTAAAATGCGCATTAGATAACCTTAAAAATGTTTTGCTTGCTTTAAATTTTTTTCTCCCCAAATTAAAATCGCTGCCGTATTAAATGTGATTTACGCATTTACTTAAAATTTACTTAATTATTAAGGGAGAATATTTAAATGTTCTGTACTCTTGCAAATGCGATGATAAAAAAATATCCATATTTAAATTTTCTTATAAAAAATTTATCGAAGCATTCTTAGGAGGGTCCACAGCCATTTGGATAAATAGCTATGAATTCACCGTCATTGCAACAACGCCATTCTATTTGCAATTACACAATTAGAAACCCTATTTCAAAATTTTTAAAAATGTTTCATAAAGCATTGCTGAAAAAAATTGTTGCATTTTATGAAAATTTATCATGTACAGTACACTCTCGAGTATCAAGTTCGCGAGTATCCGGCTTCAGCATTATCCAGCTCAATTCTCTTTTTATCGTATTTAAATGAGGAAACTAAAGATATTGCTATGGCATTGGAAGCAGATGTCTACTACGATCCACCAACGTATAGTGTACAAAATACAAATTGTGATATTAAAAGAGCAGCGTTCTGCTCATTGCTCATTGTTTTGTCAGAGAGTAATGAACCTCATTTGTTGACGCTGTTTCTGATTATAAATGCATTGTACGTGTAGCAGCTACATTTCTATTTTATAATCTTTGTTTTTCATAAGTTGTCCTTTTAAAAAGTGGCAACAGTAGTAGCGTTTAAATGGAATATAAATATAGCGACTTGATTTAGTTTCGCTTATTTCAATTTCAAATATAATCTAAAATTATCATTCTGGAAAGATAATCTATATTAATAATCGATCACAATGAGTTCCACATAACAGCGCTATATACGTACAACACTCGTAAATTAATATATGCCATTTTTTTTTAATGTGCCACAGTGAATATTTCATAATGGGTGATGAATGAAAAAAAAATTATAGTGGACATGAATGAGAAAATATGCCCTTTAGAGTGACTCTAGTGTAACAGCAAAAACCGCAGCTGCTTCTATGATTCACCGGATCGCGGTCACATTTTACGTACCTCGAGATAAATGAGGACTTAATACTCAATAAGAAGGAAGAAAAATATATATTAAAGCAGTGAGTTTTGATATAAAAACTTTGTTTTCTAGTATTGTTATTGTTATTAGTCTTCTGGTTATTAAAATAAAGGAATTCATTGGACAGCCAATCGGTCTTTTTTTTTTGTTGTTGTTGTTATCCGGCCTGCCTTTCCGCCACATTCGGCCGGATACACGGGAGTGTACGTTAACTAGTTATTTAAGTAAATTGGAATTGATTTAATTGTGTAGAGCAAACTACTGACTTTTATGTACAAATTGCAGCATTCAACATATAATATGTAAAACAGTAACTGATTCCCGCTTGCTTCGCTACGTCTCTTCATGAGTTCAAATTTGATGTTAAATTGTTTTTATAACAATACATTTACACTAAGGTTTAAACTTTGACATAATTTTTTTTTATCGAAATGTTAATAAAAGTAAAGCTTCAGTTTTTTAAACAAGAAAATCTTAAAATTTGATAATTACTGGGTTTTTCCGTTTCTTCTGATTCAGCAGACATTTTCGCGGGGCATTCGATGCTGTAATCTAATTTAACTACAAAAAGAGAGAGAGAATTAAAATCAGAAAAATAATGTTTAGTAATTTTTAAAAAATATATACAATTAATAAATTAATAGAAAATAAATGATAATATATAATTGTAGATTATAATACAAAATATTAAAAATAAAAAAAGAAACTTAAAAACATAGAAATAGTTTTCGAAATATCATTTGATTAAATTAATCATGAAAAAAGAGCAGTAATTATATTACAATCGTTTAAAATTACTTATTTAATTTTAATTATACAAAAAAAAGTTTATCTAAAAAATAAAATATAAAAAATATAGTAGTGTTAATATAATTGAGGCATCTTCTTTTAGAAAATCAGCAATATCTGCTACCCTTTCTAGGTTGAAATTTCCGAAAAAAATAATAAATGTTTTTTCAGAATTTCACAATTTAACAGAAAAAGATAAAATGATTTAATACGTTGAATGGCAACCACGAGATAAATCGTAGATTGCGTTCTTTTCTCGGACGCCAACTACGAGTTATCTCGCGCTGAGTTTACGTGCTATTTTTGTGAAGCTACGAATAAACTCGTTGTATATCAGAGCTAATATCGATAGATGGCTTCTGGGAAAAGAACAAAAAATCGATACTGGTTTGCATAAACAGAAAATTTATTAAAAAACGAACAAAAAATATAATTATAAAAAGTAGTTCAAATTAATGTCGTTTTAGGCCAGGTTTCTGAAAATTGTCATGGCATTCAAAGTGTTAAAAATAGTCATAGTATCAACGGAATACTTTTATAGATAACTGTAGAATGTGAATTTAACATTTATCGTAATGTGAGAAATTAATTCTAATACATTAATTCTGAAAGAGCATGTTGTTTTTAATGGTGCGCTTTTGAAGATTAGTTTATATTTCCGCGTTCTCAAATTTACGTCGCATTTTCAATTGAAAATACAGTATAATCCCGTATAATCCAAATCCACAGGGGTATTAAAGGAAAGAGAGAGAGTGTTTCGAATAACGATTGTTTCGGCTAAGCCCTTACTGATCATAGTTTTGTATCCAATTATAGAATGTAATTTTCGAATGCTCTAAATGTAAAACAAATGAAATATTCCCTTTGAAGGCGGCGCGTGTGCTACTTATTAAATTTAACTCCTTCAATTCAGTTATTTAGCAATTCTATGGGACTAATTGCGCTTATTGCTTGCGCTTTAAGTTTTCTTTTGGATCTAAATTTCTATGGGGAATAATTTAATTTCGGACAATATAGGTTTATGTTCGGATAATAAATGTTTATCTGTTAATAAGTTTCCATTTTTTCAATCCCTAATCTAAATATTACTTTGTACTTTATCATCTGCATGCAGCAATGTTTGTAAAATTGAAATTTATACAATTTATACACTGGAAAATAAGATGGGAAATCTATTTAAACATTTGAAACTCATTCTGAAAATATTTTATTTAAATAGTTAAGTAAAAGGAAAAAAAAAAAAACCCTTTTGTAACACAAATTTAAGTTTAGTATAAAAAAAGAAATATAAATATTTTGAAATAACCTACAATAGATTAATATTAACTATATTATATTAATATACATTTATTATTTTATTTTGTTTATTATTCGTCATTAAACGGCAACATCAAAGTCGTGATATTCCGTATGTATATTTACACGAGCACCAACAAGTCACAATCTGGAATAGGAATAACAATTTGTAAGTTTGAGGGAAAGTTTAAAAATGAATTGAAATTAGTTTCGACCAGCGCATAAAGCTCTAACGTCATGAAATTTGATATTAATTAATTGTTATGGGAGAATGGAGAATTCTCATGGATTTACGTAGCCAAGTGCCTTACTATGAGAACGGATTTGATTAACAATTTTGATTATTTTTGGGGGAAAAAAAAAGAAAAAGAAATTTTTATCATAGCGATCTAAGGCAAAAATAGAAAAAACTTTTAATACCCAGATTGGTAACAGAGTTGGAATATATGTCATGATATTTGGTATAATTATTTAATTAATTGTTATGGCCTAATTCTTGATAGAAAAAACAATATTTTGATTATTTATGGGGGAATAGAGAATTTTAAAGGATTTACGTTGCAAGTGCCATACTATGAGGACTGATCTAATTAACTATTTTAATTAGTTAATATTCGGAAAAAAATTAAGAAAATTTCAACTTAACTACCTAAGGTCGAAATATGATTTAAAAAAAAAAATTTCAGTTCACCAACTTAGAAAAAAAGTTGGAAATTCTCGAACTTTCTACCCCTTAGAATATTTTTGCCTTTATCACTCATTTGCTAAAGAAAGACCATTATAACAAAAGGGATGAACAGCATTCTTAGACATGGTATGCAGTAATGGTTCTCAGTAAGCAAGGGCTTGTCAGTTAAAATTCGCATTTACAATTCAGACTATTATATTCGGCTGCATCTTTGGAGACAAAACAGACGCACAGAACAACAGAAAGCAATGAGAATGATAAAGCACATGTCACTGTGATGATGAAGTGATTCATCCTGAGTCAAGAAGCCGCCCCTTAAAGAGCAGCTCTAAGAGACACCACACCTGTGTGAGGAAGAAATGTGACAATTATGCATAGATCAGATACCCAGGGGTCAAGGAAATCCCCCCTGACTCACACACAGACTAAGAAAATCTATAGAGGATTCTTTTGTCAAAAGAAATCGCTCACACGATTTTCACGCACGCGAGTTTTTATCTCGGGCAATAAATTTGCATACCTTTCGCGCGCATGTCAAAGCAACAAACGGACAGCTGGGGAGCATCTGTTTGCTGCTTTGACAGGTTTGCAAAGGCGTCTTCAGCAAGCGCACTTAGTTTCAAAATTCCCACAGCGGTTATTGTTCGGACAACAAAGCGGGAGGGGTATAGGAAGTAGGTCAGTAATTCCGGACACAAAGTTGGAATGTTTGTAGAAAGTTTCAGTTTCTTAGAAAAACTTCGTCTATCCATGCTGTCTGAATGGCGAGAAAACTAAAAGGGATTAAAATTTCAAATCGTTCAACATAATTACCCGAAATTCTCTATTTAAAATAATAAAAATAATATTTAGCAGATAAGCTCAAATGAAAAGCATATTTGAACTTTTTAGGATGGAACATTTCTTGAATTATCCAGGAATGGAATACATATATTAATCATTGATTTATAATATACTATGCGTTGCTATCGCCAAAAAATAATATTAAGTGTAATCAGTCAATAATTTGGCAATGTTTTATCGAAATAGAGTGAATGGTACGACAGTACATAAAATAAGAACGAACAAATATTCATTTTTGTATATTAGATTAGCGTATTCTTTTAGAATTGTAAAACTTTGAGTTCTTTCAGAATGGTAGTAAAAGAAACTATTTATTGTATCTCACGATTAAAATATTATCTTCTAAAATAGAAAATATATTTATATCATAAAATTACTAATATATTAGAAAAGATAGTTTTCGAAAACTTAAGATGGTGCCATACTATTTGTACTTCGGTTTTTTTGGTAGAAACTGCGAAAAACGCTAAAATTCAATTAAAATTTAAAAACACCAGGGTTGATTATCACAAAACTTTCTCGCATAATCTGTAATAACCTATGAAAATGACTTGCATGACTTTTGCGTACTATAGCTACAAAATATTAACTTGTAACTTGGATTTAACATTTCTACAGAATCTATTGTCTCCTCGACGAGTTTTTTGGAGATTTATCTTTGGTAAATAGATGCGGTTGAGATTCGATTAAAAAAATTATAGATAATTGTACTATTTCTATTCTTAGGTGATTAACATTTTCATCCGATAAGTCCTTTATTGCATCCCGTAGATGTAAGCACAACTGACCAAGTTTCATCGTAATCGGATGACCGGTTTAAGAGAAGTTCACAGAAACATTCATTTTTATTTACATGAATTAATATAAAAAACAGCAAGTATGTTATAGAAGAAATTCAAAGTGGAAATATTTTTTTATTCCAAGATTAATTATTGTCATTCTAAATTATCAAGATACTGAAATTAAGCATTGTATTTAATTAAATATACAAACGAGGTAATATTAATGTAACACTTAATTTTCATACAAGATTCTTGGTGGTAAAAAACAAAAAATATATTAATGTCACGTCAGAATTATATTTAACATACTGACAGCCGGCACCGCGAAAATGAGGATTTCTGAGCCTGCTGCTTCAGCTAATAATCCGCCATGAAATAAATAAGAAACTATTTTTTTCTATAATTATAAATTAAAAATTTCGATTTTGTTTCTATTTTTAATTACCGTTATAGTGTATATGACGAATATGCAAATAAAATGTTCTATGTTACGAAAGTATATAATGTTTTAATATTTTTTTTTAGTTATTCAGTGATCAGAAACAAGCAAATAAGGTCGGCGTTTGGGATTTAAGCGGCCGATACTTTGCCGGCGCTGAGGCTTTAAATGTCGCGATTAAAGTCCGATTTAGAGAAAAATTTGTCGAATAAATTATTAGCAGCAAGATATCTTCTCCACTCCTCTCTTTCATTTAAAAAAAAGTATTCCGAGAAAGAGGTAAAAAATGTATAATCCATTTGAAACTCCTTATGAAAATATATTATTTAAATAGCTATTAGGTTGGAAACGATGAAACGGGCGTTTTCTGTTTAGTTTTACTGTCACTCAAAGCCCGTTTCATCGTTTCCAACCTAATATATTAAAAAAAAAAAGCTTTTGTAATACGAATCTAGCTTCATCCCCCCAAAAATATTATATAAATACTTTGAAATGATAAGCAAACGATTATTAATGTTAACTATATTACATAGGTGTACATTTATTATTTTATTTTGTTTATTATTCGTCATTACACGACAACGTCCAAGTCGTGATATTTCGTATGTATATTTCCAAGAGCATCAACATATCACAATTTGGAATAGTAATTACATTTTGTAAGTTTGAGGGAAAGTTTAAAATTAATAGAAATTAGTTTCGACCAGCGCATAAAGCTCTAACGTCATGAAATTTGATATAATTAATTAACTGTTATGGAGAATCCTAATGGATTTACGTAGCCAACTGCCTTACTATGAGAATGGATTTGATTAACAATTTTGATAAATTATTTTTTTTTTCGGTAAAAAAAATTATTATAGTGATCTAAGGCCAAAATAGAAAAAAATTTTAGGTAACAGAGTTGGGATACATGAAATTTGGAATATATGTCATGATATTTGGTATAATTATTTAAATTATTGTTATGACCTCATTCTTAATAGAAAATATTTTGATTATTTATGGGGGAATAGAGAATTTTAAAGGATTTACGTTGCAAGATTACATTGGAATAGGAATTATAATTAGTAAGTTTTAGAGAAAGTTTAAAATTAATAGAAATTAGTTTCAACCCGCGCATAAAGCTCTAATATCATGAAATTTGGTACAGTTATTTAATTAACTGTATGGCCTGATTCTTAATAGAGAAATAATATTTTGATTATTTATGGGAAAATAGAGAATTTTCCTGGCTTTATGTTGCCAAGTGACTTACTATGAGGACGGATTTGATTAAGAATTTTGATTAGTTATTTTTTCAGGGGCAAAAAACAGAAAATTTTATCATAACAGTCTAAGGTCGAAATAGAAAAAACTTTTAGTTCCCCAGGTTGGTAACAGATACGGAAATTATACCCCTCCGCTTCATTTTGGCTATGATGCTAATAAAAAGCTATGATGGGCTTAGTAATATATATATATACAGTAAACTCTCGCTACAACGATACCCTATGCAACAATAACTCCCTCTACAACAATAATGTTTTGTGGTCCCGGTGATTTTGCATATAAACTAATGTTAATCTCCCCTCAATACTGCGATATTCTCTAGAACATTAAACCTCTGTAAAACGATTTTTTCAATCTAAATTTCAGTATTATTTTCTCCCTTTATAATAATATTTTGATTTTCAAATGCTTTTTTTTTTCGTTTTCTTTTGTTATTTTTTCCGTCTATTAAGACTCATTGTGGATATTGTGGAAGTTGGTGGGAAGTAACAGAAAAAACCATTCGGAATTGCTGGAAAAAGACTGGTCTTTGTGTTATGGAAGATAAGAAATCTGATAATGATGAAAATTCCATAGACAATGATCTCTCAGATGATCAAGAATGTGTTTTGCACATCAAAAAATCCGTATCCCAACTTGAAGAAACAAGCGGTAAAAAGTTTGGAATGAGTATAGAAGACTATTTAACAGCAGATGATGATCTTATGGTTTTCGCGGGAGTTACTGATGAAGATATTCTCTCTGAAATTACTGATGAGATAGGAAACAATGATGAAGATGATATTGATGATGATGATAATACAGGTCCATCGCAGTCCTTATTGTCATCCCAGGAAGCTCTTCAATTTGTGAATTCTCTACGGACATTTTTTTCAAGCCTTCCGTTGAAAAATGAAGACATTTTCGTGCACTAGACTCAATGCATACAGTATTGGTGAACTTAACAGTTAAAAAAATGAATAAACAAACAAAAATATTGGATTATTTTCAATAAAAAGTGTTTTCAGGTATGTGAATATTTTTGCGCTTATTTTCTGAATTTATCTTATTTATTTATTTTTTTAGTATTTAAACCACTATTATTAGTATTTTACAAATTATTTTCTTCTAAATATAGACTTAAAAGTAGTATGTTATGCACCTTAAACTAATAATAATAATAAAAAAAAACTCTTATTAAATGCTCAAAATATGTGGGCCCTCGATATAATATGCCCCTCTACAACAATATATTTATTTGGTCCCTAAAATATTGTTGTAACGAGGTTTCACTGTATATATATATATATATATATATATATATATATATATTATAGTAGCATGAATGCATTCATAGATATTCTAGAAAGTTCTTAGAATGGGAGAGTAAAGCAAAAATCACTATGGGTTTGTCATCTACAAATGAGATCCATTATATACGCCTGTCTCTCTGAAGACAGGGAGATCGCACGGAACAATAAAAAGCAAAGAGAATGTGAAAGCACATGACACTGTTATCATGAAGCAATTCATTCAGAGCAAAGAGAAACTTCCCTTTAAGAGCGGCCCTATGGAGGCACCACACGTGTGTGATGCGAAATGTGAAAATCTGTCGAGAATTCTTTTGTCACAAAACATCGTTAGCAGGACATCAAGTACCAATATTCGAAATTCCCATAGATCTCATTGTTTGGAGTACAAAGCGAGAGGGGTATTGGAAGTAGGTCTGTAATTCCGGAGACAAAGATGGAATGTTTGTAAATTTCTCAGAAAAAGATCGTCTATGCATGCTCCCTGAAATCGAATGGCGGGAAAATTTAAGAAATTAAAATTTTAAATCGCTGTTTTCTTCCGATATAATTTACCGAAATCCTTTATTGAAAGAAAGAGTAATAAATTCCAAAGTATTATGACGTTCGAAAAAAAGGCCTTATTAATTGTCAAAATTCACTTTAGGATTCGAAAACTTTGCAGATTTTCGAAATTTTCTTTGCATTTCCCCCTTCCCATATGATTCTTTAGAGTCGAATTTCATAAAAAAAATGACATTTTACCTGCTTAAAAACGCGAAACTGCCGCTGTTGCTTTGTCTTACAGATGCATTGGATTGACTCTGATCACTGTTTAAGTGTTTTTTTAAAAGAACAACGATTTTCTTCTTTCCCTACTTAATAATTTTTTTTTATTTAACAGACTCCAGTACCAATTTTTTATAAACATTACCATTTAAGAAACCGATTCGTGTATGAACTTATGATACTCATCTGACATTTTTTTTTTTTTTACCTGGTTGATAGAGATGCACAGCATTCGAAATTTTGATGTAAAATTAAATGCATCAAGGAAGTGAAAATAAGGGCTTAATTAATTTTGATACAAAATTCTTAGTACAGATATATTACTTATTCCCATACTTACATACACACACAGAGACACACAACCATAAAAGCATTAAAATGATTAAAATTTATTTCCTGGTCAACAAAAATTAAAACGAAACTAATTAGGTCGAAATCGGAATAAAAATTTAATTCGGAATTAAACGCTAAAAGCTCACAAAATGAAAAGTAAACGAAATAGAACCAATTAACGATACAAATCTAAATTAATATAATTAATAAAATTATGTAAACGAAACAAAAACGATTTTAATTACGGAAACGAAACTAAAAATTATTTCGGATTAAAACAAGTTTAAAAATTAAAATTTTAAAAATTAATCATTGTATTTAGTGAAGGCATTTTTTTGCTTGGCTTCTTTTGTTAACTAATATATATATATGTGTGTGTGTGTGTGTCATTTTAGAATTATTTTCAACAGACAAATGTCCAATCTAGTGCGAAATTTGTTGAGTAAAAGAGTGGAAACACTAAATATTCTTCGGTTTAAACTTATATCCTTTAACATAAACTGCTAGCAATAATATCGGATTGTATAAACTTTTTGAAGTGTCAAGAAGTGCTATGCATGTCGGTACACAAACCACGGCTAATTAATGTATTGCGCAAGAAACTAAAAACTATATGCAATTAAATCATTCTTCATGAATAAAGTTGCATTTTAATATAATTTAAAATTATTGCGATTATATATATCTGTGATGATATCTTTAAATCTAAATTAAATCCTAATTAATTTTCTAACTTTTATCACAAGTAAAACCCAAGTTAACGTCATTCTAAAATGCTCTAGATTTAATGAATGCAACAGAAGCTCTATGAAGTCGCTGTCATCGACAAGTTCCCATACACCGAGTGAAAGGATAAAAATTAGTCGATTTCAACAAATTATTTTAAAAGATTCCTACAATCCTCTTACCTAAATAAGTATAAAGAAACCCTTATCAAAATCTCACAGTATATAACCATGGGGATAAATATTTCGTTTATTCTTATGCATTGATGTAGATTAACGCATCTCGTTGTTTCTGGCTTGCATACACTTACGCAAAAACATACGTTATACAACATCTGACCGAGTTAAATTAAATTTTATATCTTCATTAGAACTACTTTATTAGAAAATTTTCATTTCTTTTTCATTTTAATACATATTTGACAAAACTTTTATGGTCTTAAAATAGTGATTTAACTATGCTTAAAATTAAGCTTAAGGCAATTGCTCCAACGAAGACACTGTTTCTTATATTTCAGTATTTTAAAATGAAATTTGAAGCATTAATGTAACACATTATTTATGATAACAACTAAAGATATAATTATTATAACAACTAATACTGACTTTAAAAAATTATTTGTCAGTGGCTTTTGAAAATTGACCGGCTAAATTTATATTTGAAATTTAATTCAATATAGACGATACAAACTTTAACCGAAAAAGGATTTTGTATATAATAATATTCTATACTGAAGACGTTTCTATGTTTACATAAAGGATTGTAGATGAATTTCCCAAAAAAAATGTACAAATTTGATTTACGAAAAAGCATTAAGGTATTATTTGCCTCATCATATTCCCAAAACATTCTAATATATATATATATATGTATATATATATATATATATATATATATAACAATTCCATAAAAAAACCTGAATCAATAAAATGATTAAAAATTAAAATATTTTCATGTCCTAATCAAAAATACTCTCCCCTTTGTGATTCTAATTATTAAACGATAAAATATATCAAATATGATAAACTTTAATATATTTTTATCATTTTATTTTTTATTTGATTAATTATTAAAGCAATTTACAACAGTATAAGCGCCTTCGTGGGACCTAAATCCTTCACAATCCTTCTTGTGTTTGATACTGAGATTAAAAATCCTTCACTAAACTAAAAACTGGCGTGT
The DNA here is from genome assembly GCA_026543055.1 of Argiope trifasciata. Classification (NCBI taxonomy): domain Eukaryota; kingdom Metazoa; phylum Arthropoda; class Arachnida; order Araneae; family Araneidae; genus Argiope; species Argiope trifasciata. The sequence continues at coordinate 243,305 of JAPMOQ010026141.1, read as the reverse complement.
CAAGTTTAAAACAATTGAAGCTAACAAATGCAAATTAATTTTCAACTTGACGTGTTATATGCACATTAGTTAAACTTTAAAACGCTTCCCCGCTGTTCCAGAGAAAAAAGAAGAAAAACTTTCGGTTTTCTGCCGATAGCAATCGAGTAAAAGTTCAAGGTGGCCGTGTCAATCAGACACGGACAACCTCAAAACGCCCAACACATCATCATCAATGCTGTTAACTTTAGTTATTGTTTCTTGCATTGCTGCATATTCAGTAGAGAAAAAAAAAATCACAAAGCATAATAGCATCTCTTATTATATTTATAAATATTCTGAATTTTGTATTCAAGATTCAGACATCGCCTAATCCAAGAAACGCATTCTTGGAATTATGTTAGGTATATCTGTGAATACGATAAAACGAAAACTCTTTATATAATACAAATATCAAAATAATAAATAATAATAAAATATTAATGTGAAATTCGGAAAATAGACTTTACACGAATTAGATTTCTATTAAATTTCGAACGAAGTCTTTACGCATAACTTTCGGCACTTTTTCTAAAAAAAAATGAGAGAGCACGATATAATTTAATATTTAAATAGTATAATAGTATTTCAAATAGTAAATAGATTAATAGTATTTGATATATAAGAGTAAAATTTGACAGTATCTTAGTATAGATCCATCTGAAATTTAAATTCAACTACGCAGTCATCTATCAGTCATCACTTTAGATGCAGGTGAACGCGATAATTCAACCAGGGAGAGATTTCATAGAAAACTAACTCGCATGCTTTTTAATGAAGGAACGTCTTGCACGTCATTGGCAAACAATAGTCATGAAACATTAACTTTTGGCGTGAATTTCGTCTTTTTGCTGAACATATCATGAGATTCTTGCTGCACTTTTTGGCGATAAATCTACAATAATATACCAAATCTAATGTATTTAAGTTACTGAGTGAAAAAAAAAATTAAAAAATTTCTGAAACTATACGGTCAGACCCTTTTTTGGATTTGATTTAAAATTTTATAAGTATCAACAACATAGATGTAAAATTTGTGTATCGAATTTTATACATATAACTTTCTTCGTTTGGTAGTTATCGTGCAAACCTATTTTCGTACAAACTTCTGAAATATTGCGTTCACAATTAGGAAAAAAATCTATAAATCTGGTGTAAAAACCATGTACCAAATTTCATCCGTCAATCTCAAAAATTTTCTGAATTTTGTCACAAAATATACTTTTTGACATAATGCCAAACGCGTTTTTTAAACTTTGAGAGATCTCAAATAAAAAAAAATTACTTGTAGTCTGTCTCAAGTTCGAATATTTTTTGACAATTACAATGCTTGAACTTTGTATATAAGAACGTAAAAACTCAAACGTCTCCCTTCAAGTAAATATTAAGTAAATAATAATGCGTTTCAGCAAAGAGGGGGATGTAGATAATGAGGTAGAGAAAACTGCATAGTTAAAAAAATAACCCCAAAATCGCCAAATCTTACAAGCAAAGATAACGGTTATAATGTGACAATCCTGAGCGTGAAAGATATCTTTTAATGACATGAGGGTTAATTAGTGGAGCGCAAATTCCACTCAACTTTGTATACAACCGATTCGTAATTGTAATTATAATGAATAGCAAATTAAATGTAAATGCATGACGATTTCTGAATTAAACTGTCAACGAAGGATATACACCAGGACACACGATAATAAAAACAATATATCAACTTATAATAACGGATTCTTTAACCGTATCAGGCTACAAAGAAATTAGTCGATTTATATGACCGCCATTCCATTCTAACTTAGGAATCCATTCGCACAGCTTCAAATCGTTGTAGCACAATATAAACGAGAATATATATGCTTTATGAAAACTTCACTTCAGTTTGCCTTATAATTTTAATTTATTTAATAGAATTATGTTTTTGGTGAAATTTTTTTATAAATGGTGTTACCCTTGTATATATGCTGTATGATATTTGTAAATAATAGATAAAAATCTAATAGATTTTTTTTTTGAAAATTAGATATTTATAATAGTCACATCGTTTCAAAAATAATAATAATAATTGCATTAATCGACATTAAGACAAATTTAATTGTGCATAATATTTATAACACAAAGTGTAAAGCTATATTGGGTCATCAAAGCTATTTGTGTTAAAATCAAACTACATAAAGTTAACATTAAAACAATCCTTTTGCCAGTATAGATCAAGCTCGTGGCAACCAAATTACCACTGTATTGTTCTGAATTGAACAGTAAGGTATTTTTTATCCCGTTTAGGCACTAATTAATATGAGAGGCAAAAACCACCACAAGAAAGAGGGTTAATATCTCTTTTTGGAATAAAATTTTATTAGGAACGGAAACATGGTAAATCCGTTCGACATTGATTTTAACAAAGAAACTGCTGACGAATAAGAATAAGGTAAGAGAGAAGTATATAAAAAAAAAATCAGAGCATTATCAACTTAAAATTTTTCTATTTAAAATAATATTTTTCTACTTAAAATAAACAGATCTTTTAACTTCGGTATTAAAACCTTTGAAATTACTTCAAATACAAAATTAAGGTTTTTAGTTTAGTTATATTAACGTCCCGTTTTAAAGCTACACTAGGGCTATTTAGGGACGGACCTCGTCATTTTGAACCATTGGCAGATGACGAGGACGACACCTGAGCTGGCACCCCCCTCTCCACACCAGCGGGAGAACGTTTGGTCTGACGGATTTAACGTGCAAGATACCCCCTCACACGACGGTTCTTCGGTGGAATCGAGCCTCGAACCTGAAACCCTTCGGTTCCGAAGCCGAGATTTTACCACCAGGCCACCGATAAAATTAAGATATCCGACTACGTTAAAAACACTTTTTATTGACCACAGTATCGATTTTTTTTACTTTTTTATTATTGTTATTCTTTGTAGTTCACACTTTACTCTTAGCAAAGCAATTTATCTCTTCTAGGAAAAGGAAAGCCTCACCTATCATCCATAGTTACATATTTTTCAGCTAAAATTTGTCTTTCACTTCAATTTTCTCAAAACTTTAATTTTCATAAAAATTCTCTACCGTTAACAAAATTCCCCCGAAACTAATAGAGGTATTCACATAAAAAATTCAGCAAAAATTTTAAATGATACGGGCAATGAAATGAACCAAAAGTTTTATTGTTGGTGAAATACTTTTTCATTGATAGGTGCTTTTAGAAAAATTAATTTGTAAATTTGTGGAAAAAATGCATGTATGCGTACATTTTTACCCATAACTTCTTAGCGTCTGTAAATTTTTCTTAGGTTTTGGTTCATTTCACTCATCACTGTAGTCTATAAATTGTGTACAAAGAAAAACTGGTTTACTGCATTAAAATTTTGTGTAGAGTGTTAATCGTTTTGGTTAAATTTCTTTAAAATTTACAACAAATTTTCCCTTCCTCAAAATATATTACATTCTCAAATAATTGTTTTTTTTATTTATAATGTTTATTATTGACATCCATATCTAAAAATCATAAAATAATTTCTAAAAAAATCCAATTTTTCAATTTTTTTTTTTCGAACGTAGTCGGATACCTTAATACATTTTTATTTTAACCAGCGGGTGACCGAGCTCCGCTCGGAGAAAACAGGTATCGAAGCTAACTCGAAGATTTAAATTTTCAATTGTGATTTATCAAAACAATATATGCCATAAGAAAATTTGTGAAACCATTGGTGAAAAGATAACCGGTTAAAGTGCACCATTGTAAACTATTCTAAACAAAGTTAGAGTTTGGAAAGGGAACTATTCTATACAAAGGTAAAGTAAAGGTAAAGATTGAAGTGTGTTGAAGTTCAATATTTTTGACAAATTTATTTAGAAAAACCAAACATATATACATACATAAGAAACATATTATAAACCTATAACAGCATAAACATAAAACTTTATTAGTTCGCCATATTGGCTATCGATGGCAGCACGTTACCACTTGAAAATTTAAGTAGCCATTATGGCGAACTAATAAAGTTTGAAAATATCCTATCTGTAACTTCGAACTGCTCGACCGTAGCGCTTCAAAACCGGCACCAATCGATTCCTCGTGGCCAAAAACTCCAGACCCCTAAGTTTACCGGAGTTTATTAATTCTGGGGCGATTTTCGGCAAGGCAACCATTCCTCGTATTATAGTATTAGATATTATTCTGATAATCATTATATGCAGGTATGAGTCGGAAAGATTTAAAAAATGATTTCTCAATAGTAAATTAAGGTCAAGGGTCTCGAGTGGCAAAACTGTAATTACAGCAAGATTAACCAATTATTTATATCCGAAAGTCTAGGGATAACTTTGAAAAAACCTATATTTAATATCAAGGATTGTTAAAAAAAATTTCAATACCTCCACGTGTACCTGCATACAAAAAAAAAATCTATTTAGAAAGTAAATACTACAATTGAATCTTACAAATGACTATAATAATATTATATCGAATTTTTATTCAAATTTCCTTCGATTAATTGAAAAAATACTCTACAAAGTATAACAAATTTATAACTTTATCTTGTGTCCCCAATAAGATGATAATATTGATTAAATGCTGTTTTCCTTTCTTTCTGATGTGACAATTTCCTTTTAACTAAAAATTAAATTGTTCTAGAAAAGTGGAAAAAATATAAATTATTAGTCGTTCGAATTCAAATTCCACTGAGCTCAATGGCCAACCCCCACATCAAGGACAAAGCGAGAGAAATTAGCATACAAACAACAAAAATCAGTTTAATGCTCTTAACAACGGAGCAGGCAGATGGAGACAAGGTCAGGCCGCAAGAGCGGGAGACCTTCAATCGAATGTCCGATCAACGACCCTGCATTATCGTCTGCAAGTTCCATTTCACAAAAGCACCTCTCCTCGAGAGGAGGCAGGTCGAATTTGTCCCAACACACGTGGTTTCCATGGAACACTCGACTCGAATTAGTCTCTCGTTTCGCAAAGTGCTTTCGGTTTCGTCAAAAGGCCCCAAAGGTTCGTTTGTGAAATGGATGAAAAAGGCGAAAAAATGCATCGGAACCGGCAAGACATCCAAAAGAATGCACTTGGAGCCGGTTCAGTAGGGTTCAAATCACATTTTTCGCAGAAAAACACTAATTGCGATGAAGAAATTTAACCTCCTCGCCTAAGTTTTTTTTTAAAGGGAGGGCCAAGGCACTTTTACTTATTTTAATCGGAAAACCATAAAACGAATAATTTCTCACACATTTTATCATAGAATCGTCTGCTAAAAATATTTATTTTTCAATTAAATTCATTTCTTTTCTTAAAGGTATAAAAACAGAATAATTAAAATATAAACTAATAATAGCACCCCTGTTCTTAAAAGAATCGAATCCATAACTAAACAAAATATTAAGTGATGTAAGATAAGTCAGAAACGTGTATTTATATTTCAGCAACATCACTTTCAAATATACATTATTTTGCTTTTATGTTTAACGAAGTATGAAGCAAGCTGACTTGGTATGTCGTTGTCAGAAATATTTAAATCATGCCAACAATTAAAAACTAAAGAGGAAAGTAACAACGAAATATTAGTAACTTCTTTTGAAGAAACTCAAGTCTCGTGGTCAGATGACGATATTGGGATAAGTCCCTCCTTCTCCATACTTCCGCCCCTCTCTAACAGAAGAATATTTCACACACGAAATCAGATTAGCGTCCCCTTTTAAAGCAATGTGTGTGTGTGTGTGTGTGTGTGTGTGTGTGTGTGTGTGTGCGTGCGTGTGTCGAATGAAGTAATTTTTCACCATGGTCAGAAGACGATATTTGGATTAGCATTTCCTCTCCATACTCACGCGAAATTCCAGAGGAAGGACACTTCGCTCAAGAAGTAGGATTTAACAGGCTCGATTTCATGGAAACGAACTTTAAAAAAATGAAACACTTCCCTGCTTTAAGACTTTATCCCTAGGTCACCGAAGTCTTAAATAATAAATATTAAATTTTGAAAAAAAAAAAAATTGAATTTTCTAGAGCACCCTTTTTTCCCCACGAAACAGACTTTTACTAGCCGATTCATGAAATTTCTTGTTCATGAACAAAATAAACAGAAGATGGTTAGTTTTTTATTTTTTATTATTAAATATTTCATACATTAGGAAAGATTTCATTCTTAAAGAAATATTTTTTTAAAATAACTTCGCCTATTCCACAGCCTCTCCTTCTTTCTCCATGCAGGAGACCTCTCTCAAACTCTAGACACATTTTTAGAATTAGACTGTGAATACGATGATTAAAAAAAATGGAACATGAAAAGGTGTATCTTTTCCAATAGAATATTCACTCTGAAAAATCTATTTATAGGAAACTAATCTATTAGCCCGATTATATCCATGTGAATGTTATAACTGAAAAACGCATACATCTAGATGAATCGATTATTAACAAATGGAATGTGAAAAAGGTGTATTTTTTGCAATAGAATATTCGCTTTGAAAAACCTATTTATAGGAAACCAATCCATTAGCCCGATTACATCTATGTGAATGTTAAAACTGAAAAACGCATACATCTTGATAAATGAAAATAAACAAAAGCGTTTATCACAACAGAATTTTGCAAGATCATAAAAATAACATAAGTTGTTTGTGTGATCTATCATATAATTGATTTAAAACAAAAGTACGCCAAAAATTGTTTGATAAGACTATATATCTGTATTTATATTTGTATACGGCATATTAAATATGTTAAGGTATCCGACTACTTTAAGGAGAAAAATTTTGAAAAATTGGATTTTTAAAAAATTATTTAAAATTATGGTTTGTAGATGTATTGTCAGTATATAATACAAAATATTATACATACAACCAAATTATATATATTTTGAGAAATAGGAAAATTTCAATGAAATTTAACCAAAACGGTTAACACTTTACACAAAATTGTAAGTCAGCAATCCTTTTTTTTTTTTTTTTTTTTTTTTTTGTATAACAGTTTTACAGTATAATAATGAACCAAAATCTAAGTGCAATTTTGAGATGCAAAGAAGTCATGGGTATATACATGCATTTTTTTCCATAAATTCACAGCTTAATTTTTCTAAAAAAACCCATAAACGAAAAAATATTCCACTGACAACTAAACTTTTGGTCCATTTCATTGCCCATGTTATTTAAAACACACGCTGAAATTTTTATGTAAATACCTCTATTAGTTTTTGATATATCATGTTAACGGTAGAGAATTTTTATGAAAATTGAAGTTTTGAGAAAATTGAAGTAAGCAAACTGAATAAAGGGTAGCGTTATGCAACACTACTTTATTTTTGTTATGAAAAAAAAAATAGCACTAAAGGATCATTTGCAATCTTTTCTATTTAAATAAAATAAAAAATAAATAAAAAAAAAAAAAAAAAAAACAGACATCCGCCTGAAATAAATTCACTACAAGAACCGGGAGACAATACGAAATCCGACAGTAACTGGCTTCATTTCTCCTGGAGGAAGAAATATCCCTGGCGGGAAATGAACGGACCACACCCTCGGGAAGGGAGGTTTGATAGAAGTTGGCAAGACAGAACTGTCTAGACTTGTCTGGACCTGCCCTACCTTAAAAAAAGAACGTCCATCACACGTTAACTGGTTGTCCAAAAGCGTGTTAACGTGAAATGGGAAAAGAAAATCTTACAGAATCTCTTAAAGTACAGCAGTAATTATCCATATAAATAAATATGAATACTTGTCTATAATGTTAGGTGCGTTTGTCTATAATGTCTATATTAATAATAATTTGTCTATAATGTTAGTTACGTTTGTCTATGATGTCTATAATAATAATAAGTCGCCTTAAATGTTAGGTGCGTTTGTCTATAATGTCTATAATAAGAATAATTTGTCTATAATGTTAGGTGCGTTTGTCTATGATGTCTATAATAATAATAATTCGCCTATAATGTTAGGTGCGTTTGTCTATAATAATAATAATTCGCCTATAATGTTAGGTACGTTTGTCCATAATGTCTATAATAATAATAATAATAACTTGTCTATAATGTTAGCTCTGTGGTGCCGTACCGCTCATTCGATTGCGATGAAACTTCGAATACTTATTTCTTGCACTTATTTGTTTCTGCTGAAGATGGAAAAACAAAAAAATATAGCCAACCCTAAAGTCTTGAATAAAAAATTTTGTGGTGGAATGTAGATTATTATGATCTGTGCAGGAAGCAACAGGACTTATGTTGCAGGAACATTTCTTTAATAACCAGATTCACACACGAGTAAACACAATGACAAGACATAACAAAATATTCAAGCGCGCAGCTTAACAAACAGTACAGTATCACATCTCATTCAAACTATACTCGCAATGCATTATGGGATGGCGTATGGGACAGCCTATCAGGCATCGCCATCTAGTATCCAAAAGAGCAGATAAGAGTTATATAACTGCTACAAGTTTATATATATATATATATATATATATATATATAAATGTATCTCAGTTTCAATGAATGTATTCATTGTCGATAAGGAAATAAATGTTATTTTTCCTATTATCCCTAATTAAACAAGACAGTTATTTTAAATTTCAAACCATATTTCCAAAATTATTTCTTCTGCGGCAGCAATGCGCCGAGTACCAGCAAGTTAAGTTATAAAAATGGAAAAGAAAGTGGAATGAATAATTTGTACGAATATGGTATTCGCAAAGATGTTGAAAATATAAATATCGTCCACTAATTCTATTTTTTTTAAAGTTATATACAACATAAAAGCCGTTATTAGACGATTTATACGGTGAATCTATAAAAAAAACTCCACAAAATCAAATCCAATACAATAACATATAAAAATTGATATCTATTTTCAATACATTAAAAGAATCCAACATAAATCTTACCGCACATATAAAATAGAAATATATTAGGTTGTTCGGAAAGTAATTTCGTTTTTTCCTGACAAAGGATT
>JAPMOQ010026141.1:202570-219901 GCA_026543055.1 Argiope trifasciata | reverse complement strand
ATGAGTTATGACTAAGTAACAAAAGGAAGGTATTACCTGTTCCATCTAGAGGGCACGCTCAAATCGGTGGAAGTACGATTTGAGGCATCGTCGATTTCGAACGCACACGACCGGAAAGCGTTGACCTTGAAAGGAAAAGTGCATGGCGTGTCTCTGCCGCGCTTAAACGCTTTGCCATCGCAAACAACGGCGACCTTTTTTGCTCATCGGCCTTTTGTGTGACAGATTATAACGTATTACTGACACCAGAACAGTTTTTCTGCAACGGTGAGTTCCCAGATCTGGCACGACACCCTGCAACAAAGTCAAGTGCGGCATGAATCAGAGAAACATCGCTCACTGCTAAGGCCAGGGTCATCGCTTAAGCCGATTGACCAGGATTAGATTTAACGGTTAAGCCTCTGCAGCTTTTAAATAGAAGAAACTAATTATGCTTTTTGACTATAAAAAAAAGTTTGTCAACAATGCAGCTAAAGGTTTATGTCAATTGTCATATTATAATAACTAAAGGTGCCGGATTAACCTAAATTGTGCGGAAATTTATTTAAAATTTAACAGTACATATAAAAGAAAATTAAACTTTTGTTTGCCAATGGATGCTAAAACCCTCCATATTTTTGCGCATGCGTTAGGATGGGTTTAATTCGATAAAATAGGGATGAGAGGAAAGATGAAAGGAGGAGCTGTTATAATTAACAATTAAGTAAACAATTACTCGCGGTAAATAAAATACATACATTTTCAGATAAAGTAAAATAATACAGTCAAAAGCAACCCAACACTTACATATACGTGAAAAAAAAACAAAAAAAACCAGCGCCCTGGCATAGGGATAACGTGTCCTCTCCGCGATCTAGACATCCCCGATTTGAGTCCCGATTCGGGCATGGTTTTTCGTTTTCTGTGTTTTATCTGTGGGTGTCTGAATGTACCCTCCTCCCTGTACAAAGGGATTGCGCAAGCGAATGTGACGCATGAAGTAGCTAAGCTGTACTTTTGGCCCTAGTTGGCGCTACTGAGGAAACAAGAAACGCTCATTTCGGCTTAAATCGCACAGATAGCTGTTAACGGGCTTATAAAAAGTCGCAAGTAACAATAAAAGGCCGAAATCAAGGTTGAAGAATGATAAAGAATGCCAGAAATACGCTCATCACTTCGGGTTTCACCTTTTAGTAAAATAGAATCATCAAAGAGAAAATGTAATTTAAAACAACAAATTTTGTTATATATATATAAATAGCAGGTATATCAGAAGTCACGTTCTAATAATTTTTTAGGTCAAGGAATTAATTGTATAAGGAGAGTGATATATATTTTAAAGAAGCAAATTGCCATTCTAATACATAAATTCTTTTGTGTATACACACAAAATCTGTCAAATAATACAATAAAGTCCCGCACATTTTTAGATAGTAAAAGTTGCTATCACTAATTCTGTAAATACAGCTAATTCATTTTACAACAAGCCATTTAAGAATACAAATTTTATTACAACAATAGTTCTATGAATAAGTTATTTAAAAAAATTAAATCAATATATCTCCTTTCAAGATTGTAATTACTTTTTGGCAATTCAGCGGTTTGGTCAAAATGGAGGGGAGGAAATGTTGAGGCACACCCCCAAAAAAAACGAAAGAGAAACCACTGCAATTCCATTATAATCAATGTAATGAGCATGTCACTGCAGATATGCAATCATGTAAATGATGTTGCCATGACAGTAAGATCCATTGCGCAACACTTAACATCATTTAAAACCATTTATATTTTAACTCAAAATCAAAGGGACCACACTAAATTGGGAAATCCACTACTAAAAAAAGCAACTGTTTGTTGCTCTGCAACCTCAACGCAACAACTCCAAAACCTAAGGTAAAACCCGCATTAAAGATGGTCGAAAATAATTACCTTTCTAAGAATGTTTCAAAGGCAAAAGGAATGCTGGACTAAAATTCTGTCTCCCAGACGGACAGACAGAAACCTGATTGACCCCTTTCTTTCTGCGCTTAGCTTCGCTTACGTACCAGGAAGAGGAATATCGTTGTATGAAATATTTAATTTCCGGCTTCTTTGAGAAAGCAAACGAAAAGAAAAAAAAAACGTCAACACTAATTTTAAGTGCAATCTGGAGGAAAATGCAATTTTAACGAAAAGGACTGATTTAAATAAAAATGAGGAGAACGCAGACGATATGAATGGAAATGGTTCTAAAACAGATATTATCAAAATCAAAAACAATAACGAGGAAAAATTTTATGTATGTTTTGGTAAGAAACGAGAAACGTAGTCATTTCAAAGACATGTGAATATAATCAACATATTTTATGTAAAATTAAGTTATTTTGTATTCCACTTGTTTAGGTTAAAGCTTAATAAATACGTATATATTTTTCTTTTAAAAAAATTATAAAAAAACTTTGATAATATACATCGTATTATTTTTCCTGGTTCATTTTCAAAATAGATTGACTTCTTACAAATCCTTGAATCATGTGGAATATAAGATCCAAGAAATTTGAAATTTCATTTCAGGTTCGATATCTGATTCGTCTGAAGATGCTCAACATTTATCTGTTTGATGCCAGTTTAATTAATTCAGTTACCTTCACACCAATGAAGTAATGAAGTTCGAACTGTAGATTGGCAACACAATCTTGTCTCAACATCAGAATACAATTAAAAGTTGGAAAATCCATAACAAATTATTTAACAAAATAAACCCCAAAAATGTATTTATTATTATTATTATTGTAAATTTTTTATAACTATTAAAAATTTCTTTAACTAATAAATTTCATATAACTATTAAGGTTTTGATGAACCATTGCGTTTTCGAACTTTTCTAAGACTTTCAGAGTACTATTTCTGTGACTGGCGCGAATACAAAATTAATTAATTCCAAATGATCTGCACTACATTTAGCAGAATTTTTTTAAAGTTAAAGTTACATCACATTACATTAATTAAGTCAAAGGAAAAAATTATTGGAGGAATCAATATGATTATTGATATCCCAACATAAGAACACAAGATTTTTACGCAAAAACCAACATATTTGCCACAGTATATACATTTATTCTCAAAAATTAAGCACACTAGAAATAGAGGGCAAATTCATACTGAATGCGATAAAAATAAAGTATTCCTAAGAACACTGTAATTAATTTATTTTGAAAAGTCATAATAATTTTTATAAATTATTTTGAAATTGCAACCACCCAAGTTTCTTTAGTTGTTCCATAGAAACAGATGACATAGCAAATATGAATGCTGTAAATTGGACAAACATCAAAGAATCCCAGAAAACCGCAAAAGAGAGTCAAAGAGGGAAAGCGTGCCTTGTCTGCAGGTTGACAAGTCGTTCTCCCTCGTTGAATGTTGTAGCGCCGTGTTGGTTTACCAAACACAATGCAAGAATCTCAGTGAAAAAACACACAAAACTTTAATTGTTAATTCGTTGTGGTGGTGGTGGATCTAATGCCACTTGGTCATACCAAGCTTGAATGAGCGGAGCTCTTTCGAATTAAGGCAGAAGTGGGCGCATTTCGTTGTTAACGAGCACCCTTAAGGTGAAAGTACGACTTTTCTCGAACAGACACGACACAGCCCTTTTTAGGGGGCGGTCGAACTCATTCATACACTCATTCATCCATCTGCAAGTCAGAATTTAGATTCAAATCAGAGACCGACTCATCCCTGATTCAGTACCCCCCAGAGTTTATGGGAACTAGGAGGACCTTGTAGTCACGACATATTTAACGCGCCCCAACAGCCATTAGCCAACGCGGCGGTCTTTGGTCGAGACGAGGACAGAACTCGGCACCTTTCGGTTACAAGACTGACGCTCTTACCAACCAGAATGGCATCTGTCTTTGAAAAGCCGATTGACTAAAGGGTAATTGCGATTTAATCTGAATATTTAGCCCCTCTTGTTTTTTCAGTAGCGCCATCTAGGGTCGAGTCTTTCAGTAGCGAGTTAGCTACTCACGCGTCACATAGTGGGGGCTCATTCATACATTTCCCTCTCTCATCCATAGATCGTAATTCAGACCCGGATTCGAGAACGATCACCACTGAACCAGTACCCCCACTGGTTTTACTCTCGACATGGCGGACTTTCTGACCACGACAGATTTATGTGTGCGTCAGCCTCTACCTTACACGAAGATCTTCGACAGACGGGGCTCGAACTTGTAACCCAAGGGATGTGGAACTAGCGCCTCTGCCAACCAGGCTACTCCAGCCTTAATTGCTAATCCTACAATCCCTTATTCAAAATGTAAATAATACGTTTAAATTACGAGAACGGTCCAAGAACAAAAAAGGTTTGGAGACAGAGGCCCGATACGATGCCACCTTGAAATATCCAAATAACCCCAGTGACCTCAACTGAACAAATAAATGTAGAGCAACACAGGTTCGGACGTAGGAAGAATTATTGGCAAACAAGCAGCCTTGAACTAAGTGAGAGGAGGCTTCAACCAAACACAGCAAAGCCATTCCGGAAACGCGTGCGAATAAATCACAACCTTTTTCGTGGGAATGTTATAAATACAAACCCCGACAGGAAGATAAAAATAGGAACAGTTTTCGGGGGAGAGAGATGGTGTAGATTACGACATGGGGTGGAGATGAAATATATGGCCATTACAAGCATCCCAGATAAAAGGTCACGATCTTCTTTTGCGCAAGTTCTAGAGTGAGCAAATATCAGCTGGATGAAAAATTGTAAATAGTTATCGAATTTTGCATTTGAAATGCCTTAACCTTCCAGCAGGCGCAACCGTCATACCAACATGAAATTTCGCACGCATTTTTCACATACGCTATAGTAAAATATAAATTTTCGAAAGCGTAACTATTAAAATTATATTACAAATAACTTAGGATTAATAACTACAATTATTTTAAACATTTTTTTACTTAAAAAGAAGCAGAAACAATGTAAACATAGATTGCAATAACAATATAAAATGAAAACAGGTTAAATAAATTGATTTAAAAATAATATAAATGAAATTGTCGATATTTTGACAGAACAATTTGCATATAAAATATAGAAGTGCAAAAATACCGAATTTATGTATAAAAAGGAAAAAGTAATTGAAAATTAGATATAAAAAGGAAGAAAATAGTTTCATTGTTATTTCATTGCAGCCTAGCAATTTGAGCAAATGTGTTTAGTGTGCTTCAAACATATAAATTTCGGTCAAATCTCACAACTGAACCTCGTGATTCTCGTCCACTTTTCTTTTTGGCAGTTTTTTCCATGACGTCGCATCTTCCACTTCTTCAATACCTAGTTCGGCTTTTCTCTTTAGCACTTTTAATTTTACCTTACATTTTAGAAATGTGGGTGCTTTTTTTCAACATTTTTCTTCCTATTTGCCAGCTGTCGCCAGTCTAAAACAATACGGATTTATTTGTAAAATAATACAAAATCAGATGTGACAAAAACTGACAAGAACAGTCGCGCGTATCTCTAAAATACAAATATCTGATCGGAAGAGTCCTATTAACGCCGCAAACTTACGACAACAACTGAAAGTAGGCCAAAAGGATGGGGACAAATAGCCAAATGCAGGCGTACCCAGTGCCACCAGATCTAAAGTTATAAAACGAAATTCATCTCTAGTATATCTCTCACATATGCGCGCCCGCTGGAAGGTTTAAAACAATCCAGAGCTTTCACTTCAAATTATCATCAAAATACAACACACCCACAACCATAGAAAAGACTATGTAACTATCTGCATGTAGTCTTAAAATGTATTAAATTTCAAAGTAAAACCGGTTCGGTATACCTGAAATGTAATAAAACATGAATGCACCTTCCTTCACTTCCGGGAAACAGCCTTTATAGATACCAAAATTTCATTACATATTACAGACACAAAACTGTTGTAATCTAAATGTTAAGTCTATAATATCAATTTTCAAGTACGGAAAACCATTTTCTGTGCAAGCATCAGGAAGCATTAGCATCACCAAAATAGAACTCAAATATCGAATGCGATGTTAAATTCAGAAATAAATAGTATATATCCTTATGGAAAATGGAATTAAGAGGCGTAGAAGCCGCGAACGACTCGCAATATCGATTCGAGTGAAAAATATGGAGAAGAGATAAGCAAATTATAATAAAATAATACGGTTTTAAAACTCAGGTAAATAAAAAAGAACTGAAAGAAAACGCATTTAATGCGACGAGAACCAAAGATTAAAATAACTCCAGAAGAAGCGCTCAATTTATTCATCGCGGCTTAGTCTTGTGCGGTTTAAAATGTTCCAAAAAGAATAGTTTCGAATTCTTCAAGAGAATAGGATTTTTTATTTCAACGGCGTCAGAATGTGGTGGTATCTTAATAAGACAGTAACAGCCCTTAAACATTGGTAATCACTTTTGTCTAGCGGATACATTACGCGGCTGCGAACCAAAACATCCCAGGTTCGATTCCCACGCAATTCAATATTTTCATTCTTGGCACCACAACCACAAAATCTCTGGTTAAATTGGTGATCTCGGAAGATGAACACGCTCTTCGCTCGCCATAACGCTTGGCGCTATCAAATCGTTCGTTTCTATGACGTCTCACTGGTGGGAGAGTATTGTGGTGATATCTTAATAAGCCAGTAATAGCCACTAAATATTGACCACTTTTGTCTAGCGGATATGTTATGCGGCTACGAACCAAAAAGTGACAGGTTCGATTCCCACTCTCCACAAGAATATTTAATTGTTTTGTTTGTTATTTGATCGCTTGTTTACATTTTTTAATTTAAAAAGGGGATTATCACCCATAATATGATTATCAGCACATATTAACAACTTTATACAGTAAAAAAAATATATATTTTTATTTTTTCTATATTATACAATGTAATTTTTTTATTTTAAAATTTTTCATAAATAATAATGTCTGCAACAAATCATTCAATCAACAAACTATCGTGGAAATAAAATATCCAGAATTGCAACCTGAAATTACAAGTAGTGAAAGTAACGTATACAAAATCTACGTGTACTGGGCATGCAACAGACACTGATGCTCATTTTCATGTCTCATGAGACACCATAGGGACAAATCCCAACAGCGTTTGAGTTTGAGTTTAATTATACTGACGCCCTTTATTTTAAAGCAACACTAGGGTTATTTTGGGGCGGACCCCGTCATTTTAAGCCGCAATCAGATGACGAGGACGACATCTTAGCTGGCAACTCCCTCTCCAAACTTCCGCAGCACACCAGCGGGAGAAATGTTTGGTAACCGATGGGTTAAACGGGCTCCAGGCACGCTTATACGACGGTTCTTCAGTGGAACCAGGCCTCAAATCTGAAACTCATCTGTTCTGTAGCCGTGATCTTACCACCAGACCACATCAGCAGTTGAGAGTTTTTAAAGCATAACATGATGAGAAGACGAAAAATAATATCGTGTGCTGGATACCATAAACAATTGTTAAGCCATTTGTAAAAAATGTAGAGCCATAAGATTTTAAAAAAATATATTATACTCCAGACATAGTTAAACTCTCTCCTATAACAAGGTCTATGAGGTATGCCTCTAGAATATAACAGCGCGAAAGAGAAATATTGAAAGAATTAAACATTAATAGATACAATGTATAATAAAGATTCAACGGCAGTAGTCTCCTCAAAACTTCTTCGCAGATTCTATAACACAGGTAAATTTGGGTTTTAAACCGCATTTCCCCTAACTGATTAAAATTAAAATTTAACGAAAAACTAACTATAAAACCACATAACAGAATTTGACGTATTCGAATCATTTTGTGTTTTTTGTTAGTGCATTTAGATGTTTCTGAAAGTACAAACCGATATACTCTCAACCTCTGTTTGGACTAGCCACAAAATGTGATAAATGTCTACACTATAAAATCGGTGCACCAAACTTTATCCATCTCTCTTCTTACTGTAGTTATCGTGTTAATTTATAAATGTCTACTGAAAGGATTTTGCTCAACATTTGATAGAAATTTACAAATTGAATAAGGAGGGTATATACCCAGGGCCGGACTTAACTTAATTTGGGCCGGCGACAAAAACTTCTTTGGGGGTCCCCCTCGGCTTCAATACTTCAGTAACAAAAAACCGAAATTTATGGAGGTATAAAACAAACTTACTATTCGATTGGGGGGGGGGGGCCTCCGATGTGGGAGGCCCGAGCAACTACCCCCTATGCCGCTGCCTTAGTTAGGCTCTGCATTCATCAAATTTTATCCGATTAGTTCAAAGCGTTTTCAGTTATTTAAGTCTCAGACAGATGGACACAATGACTAGAATGCGGATTTCGAATTCAGGGAGGTCGAAACCATGGAGATTAGTCATAATCTCGAGCTCGAATTTTTGACGACTACAATACTTTATCGATATCTATACTAAGATTATAAATGTGAAAGTTTGGATAGATGGATGTTCGTTAATCACGCCAGAACGGCTGAACAGGATTCGATAAAATTTAGAACAGAGATAGATTATAGTCAGGAATATAGCATAGGCTACTATTTATTCCGGTTCATTGAGTAGTTAAATTTTCATTAATTAAAAACTGACTTTCGCGCCAAAACGCGGAGGCCAAATCCCGCCAAAGATTAATAAGGCTCCAGTTTTTTTCCCCTAACAATAGTGAGATTAGGATTAGTATGATTTCGAATGATTATTTCAAACGATTCTGTTAATTTTTTTAGAGTTTGATGTATTTAAAATCAAATGTTATTAATTGATCGATCTTTCGGATTCATTCTGAAGTACTTTTAAATTAAAAGTAAACGGAATCAAGGAAATAAAAAATTTCTAATCTGCATTGCGTTACCCCAACTGGCGCAGGAAAGTCAGACGTGCGTTGCGCCAAGTGGAGTTGAAAGTTCGCGTTTGATTGTTGACAGCTGTGTTTTCATTTAAATTAAAAGTTTAAAAAGTATGTGCATAATACTGTTGTAGCTATCTCAATCACAATCAATATATAAAAAAAATTAATTAATAAATAAAATGGATTTGACTTGATTTTAAGGAAATACGGACATGATTTGCTGTTTTATTTCAGGTGCACACTATAAATAAATGGTTTTTAGGTTAGTTGTGTACTTTAAAATTGGTTAAGTTGTATTTTTATGCTATATATTTTTTCGTAAATGCTTACTCTAGTGCTTCTCTAAATAGGGCGTTAACATAAGTAAGCTAAACTCGACTGAAAGAAGGTCGTCTATTGTGACATTCCCCTAAAGATAATTATTTGGGCAGCCATTTAGTATGGCACAATATAAACACAGATTTCCATTACATTCAATCGAAGCAAAACGGATTTTTGTTAGTGTTTAGGATATTTTTAAACATTTTGATTTAATACCACAATTTTATTTATCAACGGGACTGAATTCGGTAAACATTTTTATGACCTGCTTTATTGCAATGTCGCTTACTAGATAAATACTTATTTTCAGAGCACTTTTTCCTGTTAAAAACAAAACAATCGGCGTCGAACAAAGACCATTCCAATCCCTTCCTCGATTTGCACTTCCGGTAGTTCGGCTGCCCGAAATACCAAGTATGCCTCGGAGCTATTTTTAAATTTTCCTTTTGTTCGAACATGCGTCTAAAAGATTACGAACAGATTTGGGAATGCTCTTGTATCGGAAGAATCTTCTTTACTCTATGTTCGAAGATATTTATAAAAATCTTTTCCCACGAATAAAGCATGCAGAAGAATCAGGCGATTTTTCTATGACCAATCAATAGCTTTCGACAACTATGAAGGAAAAAAAAAAGAATATATTATAATTTAGTTTTATTATCATTCTATTGTAAAGCAACACTAGAGCTTTTTTGGGGACGGACTTCGAGATTTTGAATCACGGTCAGATGACGAGGACGACATCTGAGCTGGCTCTCCCATCTCCAAACTTCCACACCACACAAGCGGAAGAATGTTTGATACCAATGGATTTAACGTGCACCAGACCCGCTTACAAGGCGGTTCTTCGGTGAAATCGAGTCTCGAACCTGAAACCCTCCGGTTCCGAAATCGAAACTTTACTACCAGGCCACCGCGGATCAAAAAATCTTGACATTCATTCCGTTATTCTAATCACCAAACCATATACTTCTTGTTTTAATCCCATCCAGGTTAATTTTATATTTTGGTTCAGAGCACTCATTATATATATATATATATATATATATATATATATATATATATATATATATATATCAACTCCACACCAGGTGGCGTTACCTGTTTAGTTAAAATTAAAGTCATGCACAAAAATATTTTGTTTTTGCGGCACTAATTAAGACTGGCGCCTGGCATACAAACACAAACCCAACCCTAATAATTTCAATGAGTGAAATTTTGATTCATTCGAAACTTCAAAACAAACACCTTCATTATTAATCGATGCCTTACATTGTAAAAAAAAAAAAAAAAATGCAATCAAGAGTGAATAACTCGAATTAACAACACTGACACTGCTGCCAGAAATATTATTGTGAATTATCATTATTTTTTATATATACATTGCATCATCAAGGTCAAGAAGGAGGCTCTAACGCATGAAACAGATAGAATCAGACAGCTGGAACGTTTAGGTGTGACCACATTATTGGATAAACAGAAATAAAATGAATTTCTATTGAGACTTTACCAAGAGCGTGGGATGGAACACCGTGAGGTATTTTTTTTTCTCCACCCCTGCCCACAAGGCCCTGACAAAGCTAAAACCTGCATGGCAGATGTGACTCATGCCACAAACAAAAATGTAACATCCTTTACATTTTTTTTTTCTTTTCTTTCACAACAGCTATAAAATACTGAATACTTTTCAAATCCCATCTACGCAGAGTCGTTAACTTAAAATCAGTTTTGCCATAATATGCGACTCTCGCCTTTTTCCCAGTTTGGAACAAACCTTTCAATACTAAGGGGATTTGCAACCCCTCAAGGCCTCAGTATTTAAGTAAGAAAGGGGAGGGAAGGAGGAGGGTCACGCGAGACAGAGAGGAATCCACCTGGGTTTCCCTCATCTGCGGTCACCGTGAAGAACAGCTGTTTCTGAAGCAGAACGTCAGCTGTTGCTACGATGTTCACTTCCCGAGATTTTGATTTCAAGATATTGGGCATGAACTTGTAGTGCTCAAAGAGAATATCGTTTGCTGTTTGTGTTTCTTTTGCCAGAAAATCCAAACAGAATGAAGAATTTAAAAATATTTTAAACTTTTAGATTCTTTAGTTTTCATAATAAGTTAAGTAGTGTGCTTAACTGCTTATAAGATATGCAAAGGGAAGATTTTTTTGAAAAAGAAATTGTTTAATTAAAATTTTGTCATTAAAAATTTTACAATGGTATTTAATTAGACGTCAGTTTTTTTTTTTTTTTTTTTTTTGAAAAAATGTTTTGAGAATAGTCATAATTATTATTTTTTGAATAAAAAAAGATTTTAGAAAACCAAAATATATTGGTTAAATGACAAAAGTTCTTTTAAAAAAACTTTTCCAATCGTCTTTATGGGATAAATATTTCTACCTTAAATCGAAAAGCTTGCTTAAAAAACAGAGCATGTCTAATGCTTAAACAATAGCAAAATAAAACAATAACGCTAATTGATTTATTAAATTATTTTCAAAAAAGTGAAAGCTATGTAACCCCCTTTTTTTTCCTTCTTTTTATATGAATTAGATTTTTTTTTAAATTTCATTTATTAAATGCTTCAAAATTATGTAAAAAATAAGATATTAATATTAATATATAATAAATGTAAAAAAATGACTTTTTTATAAAAAAGAATGCAAAATAAATTATAGTTTTAAAATTCTTGTTGAAATTTAAAATCAGATAAGTTGAAGAAACAGCAATAATAATTTAAAAAAAAATGACTGAACTTCAAAAAGATTGAATTGGAAAATTCATTTGCAGACAACAAGACTATAAGATATTTATAAATTTGAAGTTAAAATAATAAATTGCATAATTCTACTGTACATTTTGAAATATTTATTTGATAACTAAAACTAGTTAATACTAAATTTTAGGCTCAAATGGCTTTTAAGTGAATTGCACCCTAATTGTGATAATAAAAAATGTCATGATCGAATAATACAAGTCGACATTGTAATATTCCTCAAATCAAATTCTAGAACTTATACTATTCGTTACTTTTATAGAAACACTCTATACACAGACGATATTCTCAATCTACAAGTCCCACTGGAGAGGGATACCTCAGATTTGAAGATGAGAAGCCTCTGACCCGGTGGTTGGTTCTCGCCATGCGAATGGGTACAAAAAAAAAGTATCAACTACCTCTTACCGATGTGCTTCCCACCGGAAAGACTGTACCGTAGCCGGTGACGGCCTTTAGAACTCCATCTTAGCTCCCGTGAATGTTGTTGCAGCGGTCCGATCATTTAGATTTTATCAGTGTCCTCCACAGTATGTCGAAGTAATTAATATGTAATCCTCTGCACTCTACTCCTCCAATTACTCCACAACTCCCAGTGCAAAGAAACTTAATACGAGATTTAACACACTCAAACGGGATAGAATAGTATTTTGAAGAATTTGTTTTCAATTTTATCTAATATATAAATACATATTTATCTAATATATACTTTTATACAGTATATACTTACTATGTATTGTGAAATTAAAACTCATATAATATATGGCTCAATGTGTCAGGCATTTTTTTAACCAGTACACATATACCCATTAAATACACGTTGCCACTCTCAATTTCAATTACTTCTTTAGAACTTTAATCAAAATAACGAGTAATATAATAAAAAAAGAAAAAAACTTCCTCATTTCTGAAATGGAATAGTATATCACTTTAAAAGTTCATTGCCAGTTCACAAAAATCAATCTACTAATCAAAATTTTACAATTGTGAAATGTTTCTTTTTCCCATAACACCAATTACGGAGAAACTCCTATTTTTAGAGCACAAACTATGATAATAATTAAATGACGCAAGAGAAATCACTCCTAACAATTCATTCAGTCAAAAATGCGATTTCAACTACGTGTTTCCTCACATCCTTTTGTAGTAAGAGCCTTCCTCTAATCGACGAGATAGTGACTCATCTAGTTCCTCTTTCCACTCAAAGCGGAATTATTGGACGGAATAAAAATTGAATTCGAATATTTTACAGATGACTCATCGAATGTTAGTAGATATCCAGTTTAAAAAACAGTTACAGAAGGGGAAAGTGGATAAACAAATGTGATGTGCTAATATTATCAGTCAACGCATCAGCTTCAGCGATATGAAATAGGAAGTAGAATTATTGAGAAACTGCGATAAATTCTACGAAATATTCCAAAAGGGACTTTGAAATATATAATGAATGGTAACATTTAGCTAAGAAAAAAATCATATAAATAACTCTCATTAACCGTAATATTTTCTGTAACGTAGATTTATTATTTACTAGCCGCCTTTGGCGACCAGCTGGTTCGCCATGAGTAATTCGTTCTAAAATTTGCAATTAAATCACATATTCATTAGCCTTGATGTAATTCCGCGCATGTATTGGCCTGAAATTAATATATTCTTTAAGATGATGGACGAAAAGTTCTAAAAGTACACCTTTTCCTAATAATATTCTTTAATTTTATAAATCAGTCAGTTTGAACCATCGGGTATGCTTCCAAAATATTGAAAAAAAATTTCGATGATGTTGCCAAAATATTAAATATGTTTTTTTAAAGAAAGCGAGAAAGGGAAAAAGTATTAAATTAATGATACAGATATTGCAAACGATTACATAAATATGCCATTAAGTCGGAATTTCAATGCATATCCTGTCTAAATTCAATCAGGTTACCGTAAATAAAGAAGATTTATTGATTTAATGATATAGATATTGCTTTGCATTTATTTTTTAAAGAAAATATCACATTTTATATTTATTTTATTTTATCCAGTCACGTGCTGACAGTTGCATTTCTGCAGATTTATTTTGCGATGATAATTTTTTTTATTTGAACTCCCGGCATTGTTTTCTTTTATTTTATCCAGTCACGTGATAAAAACATAGTTAAAATATTTCTTTAAAAATTCGTTAAAAATAGTAGCTTAAGTTATACATTAAAAACACTGATACCGTTAGAAAGCTAATTTTTTTAAATCTTTAAATTGATATAAAAATCATGCTTGTGCAATAATATTTTCGGAAGTTATGGCGGAAAAACGTCGAAATTTCGCTTAAATTTTAATTAATTCAAATTCTAATTAAAAATTCGAAAAAAGGGCTCCGAGGTGCACATTCCGGACCTCCAAGGTATACATGTACCAAATTTGGTAGCTGTAGGTCCAACGGTCTGGCCTGTAGAGCGCCAACACACACACACATTGAGCTTTATTATAAGTATAGATATTTATTTCTCCTCTTCTATCGCGAGTGAGCAATTGAGTGATTTTTCTTGGTTGATTATTCCCGCGTTATCCAAGAATAAAGAGAAAAAAAACACCTCTAAATATTTAGGCCATCAGAAGAATTTGGCATTAATTTCGAGCTATACTTATGTAATTAAAATTGTTTATCAATGGAAATCACGATTTCGTTCTGATAGAATTCCGAGCTCGGAATTAAATTGCAGACGACTTTAATTCATATATAAAGAGCTTCTTAAACCTATTAAATTTAGAAGCTTTTACAGTGCCAATTAATTAATTGTGATACTGTAGTTATCGATTCAACTAAACACATTTTTATTTCAAATAATAATAATAATCGGGATGCATCAGCATATATGGATTGGAAACAGAATTATTCAGAAATTGTGATAAATTCTACGAAATATTCGGAAAGGAATTCGGAATATATATAATGAATAGTATTATTTAGCTTAGAAAATAAAACATAATTCTCATTAATCGTATATTTTCTGTAATATATGATCCCCCCCCCCCCTTCTTAAGGATGATTTTTCCTAGTTGAATATTTATCCAAGAATGAAAATCAATACTCTAAATATTTGAGGCTTCAGAATAAATTCGACAGTAATTTCGAGCTATACTTATTTAATTAAAATTGTTTATGTATACAAGAACACGATTTCATACTAATAGAATTCCGAGCTCGGAATAAAATTGCAGACGATTTTTATTCATATGTAATAAGAATTCTAATTAAATTTAGAAACACTTTTCAGTTTCGAATAATTAAAATAAGTAGAAACAAACTAATTATGATACAGTAGACTAAATATACTTTTATCTTTTAAAAAAAATCGGGTGTGCCTTCGAAGCTACAATCGTTGCGTAACAAATTCGTGAAAAGAATTCTCAAGTGAATAATCAGCAAATGACAGTAATTAATCATTAAAGAATAATTAGAACTGCTACTCGAAAATATGAATTAGTAACATGTAACTGAATCGATACGTAACTGACAATTAAAGGAGTTAAATATTCTATTTTAATATCGTTGTTTTTCGTGAAAACTCAATATAATGAACAAAAATTATAAAATGGTTAAGTACGAATACTACAAATACGTACCAGTTAATTTTATGCGCATTGCCTAAAATCATATACAAACTGTGCAATTTTCACGGGAATTTAAAATTCAATTTTAAAAAGAAGTTTTCATAAGGTTTTCAAATCAAATTAATTTTGTACTGATAAATATGCCTTGTAACCATTTAAAGAATACAAGAAATTAAAGCAAAACTATTTAAAAAATTGAAATGAAATTAATACGCCATTTTTAATCTATCTATATATATATATGACATTTTTTACATATGTCAAAGCCGACAATAAGACGATTTTTGATTTTATTTTTTTATGGCACAGCATAGTTTATACACGGGGATAATAGCGGATAATGAAGATTAATCATTATATTTTGTTTATTTATAGAACTAGCATTAAATATCAATAAAATTATTCCTATAAAATAAAAATTATAATCTAAGAAACATTTTGATAACTTCATTACTGGCTATAAATCATAAGAAAACCACTATATTACTATTATTTAACATTATAAAGAATGGCAAAACCTACAAATTATTAAAAATTTTATCTATAAATTATTAAATGATAAAAATGATTCCTCGATTCACTTTCAAAAATCACAGAGAATACTTGCAAGACTAACCTGCAAGAAATAGTTAGCTATAATTTAATATTTGCCATGCAAACACGTGAACAAACAAGGGAATAATTGATTTCTAAATCTAAATTTAATGCTGCAGAATAGCAGTAACAGCATAAATTTTGATTTTCAAGGAATAAATGTGAATCTGAACAAAATGCGGAATTATGATACGACCATTAACAACTAGAATTAGAAACATCACTGGCAAAGATGTAAGATAAATTTTGTAGAAATTAAACTCACGAAATTAACATTTTTGGAATATTAGAACCTAAAAAATTAAAATATTTTTGGAATAAATTTATGATAAGATGACCGATAACTGGTATTTCAAATCATAATTTTCTCAAATATAACAGTTACCTTCCAATATAATTAGAATAAAATTCAGGATAGGCGTAATGGTACACTGTGCAGTACTGTCTTTACACTGTCAAAAACAGTTGTCACCAATTAGAATAATTTTTACCGCATTTAACGGATTTCCTCTTCCTAGTTGCTTCTTTGCAGGTGGGGAGGGGGTCATGTGGACTAAGCTGGATACACACTCCAAGACAATAAATCCAAGTCTGTCATTATTTTATAAATGGAACACATTCCAAGGACTTTAGAGTGCAGCACTTGCACATCGAAGACGGATACCCAAAATCCACCTGGCACGACACATGGCCGAGTTCTTCATCGGAAAAACACTTGTCTGGCGTCTAATCGAAAGGTAAAGTGTTTCGATAACACATGCAATTACATACTATTTGCTCAGCCTGTCTCTGGCAAAACATAAAAGAATATTAAGAAACATAAAAACGACGCTAAAAATGGCGCGAATTATTTACATCTGTGGAAGATCCAGAGTTGTGTAATAGCTTTGGGATCAATACGTAGTAGGTTTAAGAGACTCTAAGATATCGTAGTTTTAACTGAAATGTAACAAACTGTATAAGTACGCTCGCTGTATTACTCCAATATATGATTTAACTTATGTTTCCAAATAACAAGTAGATTTGACAAAAATTAATTTTTTACAATATTTATTCAAAAATCTTCAAAACGAATTTCTATATTTGTAAACAATTGCTATATACTTTGGATTTTTTTTTTTTTTTTTCAAAAATTTTCTGAATGTAATAAACACTGGTGATTATGAATAATCATCAATTTGAAAAAAATTGTAAAACCAATATTTATTTTTTCTTTCGTTGTTTAT
>JAPMOQ010026141.1:166387-188319 GCA_026543055.1 Argiope trifasciata | reverse complement strand
AAAGTCCTAATTATTTATCTTTTGATAATCTACTTCATTTTAAAAACTTTCAATGTGCATCAATTAAGAATTTTTAAAAATTAGTTTTTAACGTCTTTTCTATAATTTTTTTTAAATTGGAATTTAATTTTACTTCAAAATTATTTTCACTTGTTTTGATTGCTGTTTTAATTTATTTTTGAAGTAATGCATAAAATTCGAAATTTTTATTTATTTATTTTAATATTGAACTGCATTAAAAATTTTATAATGTATCAATTAAGAATATTTTTTAGTTATTTTTTATAGTTTTTAAAATCGAAATTTAATTTTATGTTCATTGTTGGATTCATTTATTTCGAATATATTCAGTTTTCGAATAAAGGAATTCGAATATTTGATTTGTTTATTTTTTAATATGCGACTTCATTTTAAAAAATTTTTATACGAATCAGTTAAGAATATTTTTTAAAACAGAATTTAATTTTACGTCGAAATCATTTTACATTTTTTTCAGTTCTTGTTTTCATTCATGTATTTTTTCACATTCGACTTCATTTTCATTTTTTTTTAATATGCATCAACTAAGAATACTTTACAAATTACTTTTTATCGACTTTTCTACAGTTTTTTTTTTAATGGAATTTACACAATTCAAAATTATTTTAATTTTTTCGATTGCTGTTTTCATTTACTTTCAAATCAAAGTAATAATAATAAAAGAAATAAACTGCATTAAGTTTATAATTAAAATTTTAAATTATGTATTTTTTAAAATTTTGTAAACAACTTTCTACCGAATGCTCGAAGGAAAAAAAAAAAATCGAATGTAAATTTACTTTATCAGTAGTAAAATTTTAAAGTTTTTAGCATATTTTGAAAGACACTGAATGAAAAACGTGCTTTAAATTATATAAGCATTTCAAATATAGTAAAATTTATGTAATCTCTATTACATATAAAATTTTAAAAAAATTAATATCTATAAGATGTGAATTTTTGATTATTATTTTTGATACTTCTCTTCACCAAAATTAGAAAGAAAGAAATCAATTATTTCTTTATTTTCTCAAATCAATTACCTCTATCATGAAGTGCAAAAGCATGTACATTTAACAAGGTTTAACAAGCTTAGTTCTAATCCTATCAGTGATATTGAAGAATTATCTAAAGTAACAGAGCGAGCATATGAAGCCACAGATTAATGATTAAAAGGATTTTCAAAAGCGCTTCAATCACTGCTAGTTAAGGTAATTATACTATGGTGAATAATAATATAAAAAAATATTATCTCAGGCCAAGTATGAAAAGACGTCTTAAATAAAGTTTAAAAGAGAAAAGAAAATATTAATCCTTTTAAACTCGAAATTTAAAAACATCAACACAGATTGCATCAAAAAAAGTGGAATCTAATTAAACGCATCGGTAAGTATTGCCAAAACCCATTACCATAATTCCCATCAAAAATTACGCTGGGATGATGCAGTATCAAGAAATTCTGACGCGTAGATGAATTACCGTTTCTCACAAATAAATAAATGCGACGTAATCTAGTAAGAAATAAAAGGAAAATTCTTTTAAAAAATCCAAACTTTCCCCCTGTGTCTTATGTTCTTTGTTGAAGCATGGAGGAAGTCATAAAGTCTTAAAAACCATTCACCGGACCCAAGTCGTATATTTTATTTATTAGGCCATTTTTATTGATTTTCGCTTTGGAGCAGACATTTTTTTTAGTCGAAACCTTCACTTCCTGGAACGGCAGCACTACAGAGAAGAAGGTCGTCTTTTTTTTTTTTTTTCGTATGTGTATATGCATGTGAAGAACCTTGGCTTTGTTAGCACCTGTGACACGATAACACGGCCTATCGAGTATTGAAAATATTATAGCTCCTTTTTAAGTAATAAACGGCTTATGTAATGCATGGAATAGTAATTTTACAGCGTGCAAGACACTTCAGATTTTACGTAAAGAAATCTATCATAAATTCAGTTGACATTGTGTATTGTCGTAAAGCTATGATATACTCTGCCTTATTTAGGTACTGAGCAAGACAATGAATTTGCGAATTCGACAATTAATTGAAAAGATATTGTAGCACTTGATAATTTTTGCTTTTATTTTCTAAATTATACTCAATTAAAGTTTTATTTATTTTCCTTTTCACAATTAGTTTAAAAAAAAAAAAAAAAAAAAAAAAACGAAACATCCTGGCATAGATGTAGCGTGTCTTCCCCATGATCTGGGCTTCTCAGGTTCGAGTCGTAGTTGTTCTTTTCTGGTCTATCTGTGAGGTGTACGATTGTGCTCCCCCATAAAAAGGGATTGTGCAAGCGAATGAGACTCATGAAGTAGCTAAGTCATAATCTTGGCACTAGTTGGCGCTACTTAAAAAACAATACACTCATTTCGGCTTAAATCGCTAGCAGATAACTGTCAAGAGCTTTAAAAAAGTCATTAGAAACAACAGCAACTACAATAATATTTGTACATACGATTATAACAATTGTACATACAATTTTTTTGTCTAATACAGTTTTGCAGCAATAATAATAATATATATATATACCAACTGATATTCACATGATGAATAACAGGCGAAGGCGCCGACCTAATTTTTAAATCCACTTTATGCCTTGTAAGCGAACCAGCAGGAGTAGTCTACCCAAAAGTTTTTCGCATAATCTCTAATTAAGGTGAATTAGAGTTTTGGACGCGTTTGTCCCCAACCAAACGAAACGAAAATTTGACGCAGAACTAAGTTACAACAGTTACAAAATCACAAATCAAATTTGATGTATTTAATTGGCTGAGTTTTTGAAGTATCGCGTTTCCATGTTTCAAAAAGTGCAGACCGATAGATGCTAAACCTCTTATTGGATTTCGATAAAAATTTGACGAGTATTTATGCTATAGATGCTTACTTAATCTGTGTACTAAATCTTATGCACATAGTTCTCTTCATTTTGTAACCGAATATATTTATATTTGAAGAGCCGGACATTAGACTTCCTCAAAAACGGATTTTGCTCAAAGTTTAATAGAAGTCTGCAAATGTAGAGTAAAGATTGTTTACCGAATTTCATCCGTCTCAACGTTTTAGTTATCTTCGTCACAGACAGGCATAATGTCAAAAATGCGT
Organism: Argiope trifasciata; assembly: GCA_026543055.1. NCBI lineage: Eukaryota > Metazoa > Arthropoda > Arachnida > Araneae > Araneidae > Argiope > Argiope trifasciata. The sequence continues at coordinate 185,200 of JAPMOQ010026141.1, read as the reverse complement.
TTTTCGAATTCAGAGCGATTTTAAACTTGGAGGTTTATTAAAATCTCATATTCTCTTTCTTAAAAAAATATTATAATACTCTTTTTGTTGTTGATGTTGTGTCTTATAGCACTTTATAAGCAGACCGACAATTATCTGTCACCGATTATTTAAGCCGAATAAGCTTCTCTTGTTTTCTTCAGTAGCGCCACCAACTAGGGCCAAGAGTCCGAATAAACTACTTCACGCATCACATTCGCTTGCACAATCCTTTTTTACAAGGGGGTACATTCTCACCCCTCACAGATAGAACACAAAAGAAGAAAAGCCATGCCGGAACCGGTAATCGAACCAGGGAAACCCAAATCATGGGGGAGACGTACTATCTTCTAAAAAGTAGCCCCTCAGATTATTTATGTGTAGTGACATTTGACTTGTGACAACGGCATCTCGTGAGATGATCGCTACTTAATGACCAAGGATTTAATCAGAATCGTATTAATGCTAATTACCCAAAATTTAAAAGCAATTACTCGAAAATGCATTAAGCAGTCAATGCCAAAACCATTTCATAAACATAACGACAAGAGGTATCACAACAAATCACTCCGTCGACATTTACAGCTCATTTGCAGAGTAATAAAACTCGAAAGATTACGCAAACTTAGGAGCGAAGAGTGTGTCAAGAGAAATCATTTTTGCACTTAATTCCATCACTTTTTCAACCACCGGTTACACAATGAATTGGGATTTGCAAACACACACTTGCCCCAAATGTAGGTAGGCAGATTGCGCAAGGTGGTTTCTGATTACCTTTCCAGCCACTGCTTCCACGGCAAAAACGTTTCTCTCATCAGAGAAGATGAAACATTTATTTTCTTACCATACTTCATCTCTGTGTTAAGAAAATAAACGTTTCAGTCACATAAGGTTTTCGTACCTACTCAAATAAATTCAAGATCGCATTCAAAAACCGTCTTGAAATGTACACTCTATTAATTTTGGAGGTCAGAAACCAATAGAAAAAAAAAGTTATTTAAAAAAACCGCTCAACATAAAAGAGTCGATTTTCCTTGTCAATGAAGTGAAAACGTTTCCATTAGTTACATAAGCTCATTAAATGATAATTTATGAAGATTAAAAAAATGATCATTCAAAACAACACACATCACGTATGACTGGTAGATAGCCTTATTTTCATTCGATATATTCAATATTTAGAACATAATTCGTCAAAAACATTTTTCTCAACTAAGTGTTTCAAAATGACTTTCAAATATTCTAATCTCTCTCTGTTTTGTGGGGGCTAGGGGATGAAATACCTAATGGAAATTTTAATTCCATTTTATACCGGATTATTCACTTAGGCTTGTTTAAAATATATTGCGTTTCAACTAAACGACCATAATAGCAATGTTTTCTTTGAGTGGCTTATTCTTAATCCTTTATTCGCTTAAATGGTTTTTAACAGAATAATAAAAAAAATTAAGTAGTTGATTTCAATTCCAAAAAATTAAATAGATAAAAGCCCCGAGTTTTATTGACCAATCGATATTTATTTCTCGGAAAAAAAAATTTCTTTCGATTTTTAGCAGCACTTAGCATTAAAAAAAATGGAAAATAAAATAATTATAGCTCTTGACACAAACATTTGAAATTTTGCTTGAGATTAGTTTCACTGCACGCACATTCTACTCAATATAAGGAATTGTGGAAACTTAAAATGAAAAAATATTAAATGATGTGTTGCTTTAACTGAATTCATTATCAACTGTGAGAAATTTATATTGATTACGAAACAAACAAAATCAGGAAAACAAATGAATAAAAAAAAACCAGCGTTAGTAAAATAAGATAGAAAAAGAGCAGCAGCAAAAAAAAAAGTTATTTTTGTCGATTTGATATCCTGTATCAAATCTACATTAATTACGAAACAAACAGAAGCAGTGAAATAAAAAAAAAAGCAAATGTAAAACGGGATAGGAGGGAGGAGGGATAAAACATACAATCTTTTTTTTTTCCGCCAGTTCTTGTAGCTTCTTTTTCTGATATTTATTGTTTAGTAAAAAATAAATTTAAAAAAAACCTGAACTACATAGCTCTGGCAATGGTTTGTAAATTGATAGTTTTCTAGAAAGCATGCAAAATCACCCTAGTCAGCAACGACAATTTAATTTTGGACAATTTAATTATTTCAACTCTAGGAACTTTATATATTTCAATAATGATTTATTGAATCGTAAAGGATGAAAAAAAAAAAGTTATGACATAGCTCAAAACGCGAAACAAAATCAATGCACTGTTGTGTTTGGTAAATGACTATGCTTTCACATGAATAATTCCATTTAAAAAAAAAAAAAAAAAAACGCGAAATAAAAATTTTTTAGGGATAAAATTTTTCAAAAAAAATCCAAACTTAACCAAAAATTTTGGAATAAACATGATTTTAATCGCATTTCAAGCTGGTTATGAACGATGAAAGAGAAACTAAAGCTGAGGAGATACTCATCGTGTAAGAACTTGTGTCCAAAAAGCACGAGACGCAAAAGCCGTTTCCGTTTCCTCACTCAAAATGGCAGAGAAATAAGCGATGAGGAGATAGACCGGAAGTCCAATATAGTTCAATAAAGTCAAAAACTTCCGTTCGAGATTAAGAGATTTTTCCGGAGTTGAGATTATGGCCCTTCCCTGTAAAGGCGCATTGCAATATATGAATTTTGATGGATTATGACACAGTTAAATTTTAATTTGGAACGGAAATTATAAACAGTGTCAAGGCAAATACTTATCACGGGAAGACCAAGGTAAGGAAATTTAAAAGACCAATAAACTTCAAGTTGGATTACGTAATAATTTACTTTTAATAACTAATAAATATGCCCAAAATGATACAGTATTCAATCGATTCATTTCAAGGGAGGTCACCTGAACTTGAAACAAAATCATATGATGCAACACTTTTTTTTTTGTTGTTGCTATCTTGAAAGGTTTTTTTTTCCCCCAAAATTATTCAACTGAATATATCCGCAGTTTATTTTACATAAAACGTTTTCGGTGACCAACTAACCCTGTGGTATTAATGGTCATTAAATTTTTCAATTAATTTCAATTGTTTTATGTAACTTAGTTTGCCTCAACAACAAAAAAATCGGATTTAAATTTTGATATTCAGAAGATAGTTTAGAAAGATAATTTATTATATTTAAAAAAACCTTACATTATGCAGTTCTTTTTACTATGGATTTCCTTTATCGGTACTTTTAAAAAACGCAAAAAAAAAAAAAAAAAAAAAAAGTGCATGCCTTTTGTTATTTTTAGCTTTTTATTAATATAATCTAATTTTCAACGAAAAACAAAATTTCTAGCATTTTAATTGCAAATTATACAAAGTATTTTAAATATAAATTCAATTTTTTACAGATTCTGTTCGTCAGTTCTATGAAGATATGTCGCCTCCAAATGACACTAAATTATCATTTGATTTCCTACTTTCAATTAATTAAGATCTTCGGATAGAACAACTAATTTATCGTTTGCTTTCTTACTTTTAATTAATTTCGCGCTACAAAAAATCGTCAGAATGTCGTTTGGTGTTACCGAACTGTTCTTTACTATTCTACAAGAATTGTTATACTTTTGTATTCTTGTTGTTAAATATGCTTAAAATAGTTCTTTAAAAATTGATTAAAAATAGAAAAAAATTATACCGCAAAACAATAAATATCATTGACAAGATAATTTGTGAATTATAAATTGAAGTAGAAATAATCTTTGCACTGTAATGCTTTCAAAAACTATTGCAAGAAACGCTCAAGTTCCAATTAATTTTTGACACACCGATTTCCATCTTTAAAGTATATTCCACTTTTGGCAACTGTGTTTCAAACGTTCTAGCTTTTTAGTGCCAACACAGAATCTGCATACATCTTTTTATAAACAGATTACGAATGCATAATAACTACTAAGTACTTATTATAAAGACTATGAATTCTTTCAATAAAATAATTATCAAATAGAAGAAAAGGTATCTGTATCAGAGGGAAGACTAAATTAAACAACTAAGTATAGTATTTATTAGCATTTTTATCATGTATCTGAGCATACACAATCAAACAGACAGTATGATGTTTCTGGTTATTTCTGGTTCTGGTTTCATTTCTGGCTAGGTAGACGCCTTTGTTACAGAGATCTGCAACAGTCCAGTCATTTAAAAAATAACTTAATTGCCAAGTAAATTTCAACAAATAAAAATTTTATAAAATAGATTCAATATGTTAGAAGCAATTAAATTGCAAATATGTACTAAGAATCACATTAAACAAGGCTGCTTTCAAGTGCTCTCTCCTCCATTCATCAATTTACGAAAATAATATATTTAATCAATTTACTAAAATAAAAATAAAAAAGCTAAGTTAAAACAAATCACTAATAAAAATTAAAAATCTCAACATATTTAAATTAAAATGACACTCAAAATTTTTTTAATTTCTTATTAAAATTAAAAATGCATTGAGGAGTAAAACAAAATTAGCTATTTTATTATAAAAGAGAGACATATAATACATATTGCTTAGGGCAACAAAATACAATTAATATGGCCACATATCCAGAATTAGTTGAAGTAATCTTAAGTTTCAAATCCTTATACCAAAATTGAACGAGTTCTCCCGTATTTGAATTTAACAATTGAGATTGCTAGATTTTTTTTTAATAATTATCAGTCGATAAATTCTATTATTATGATCCAGAATTTATTTTAAAAATAGGTAACTTCTGAGGGATTCTTTCCTCATTTTTAGCGGGTCTTCGCTGTGATCTGGGCATTTCGGGTTCGAGACCTGGTTTCTCTTTTCCCTTTGTTCTATTTGTGAGGTGTGTGAAAGAGTCCCCTTGTAAAGAGGGGTTGTGCAAGCGAGTGTGTGTCGTTTTATATGAGCTGGAAGTCAGACTTCTGTCCTCGGTTGCTCAGGGTCAGGGTCTTTACTCTCAGATATGCTACTGCACTCCCTTGCCAATTGTAACGCGGACACGACATCATCAATGAATCAGACTGAAAGAAAAAAAAATAGAAAAAAATATTGGCGATGTTCGTCCTTATTTTCTATTGCTTGTATATGCTTTAGTAATCAGCATTTAAAAAAATTATGTTCCTCTTTTACTTTTCGAGGCATGCCCGTAGCCTAATATCCTCCCCCACTTCCTTTTGTATGGTCTTGTAATCCAGCTGCTTTAAAAGCCATTGGTTTTCATCATTTCATTTAAAATTGATATTTGTTGCCAAATTTTTACAATGTTTCGATACATGGATTTGAAATTATATTAATCAGTTTCTAATTTTACAGATTTTTACATAAAAAAGCTTTTTATATTTTAAACATATGACTGGTCATGGCTCTTACGCCACAAACCCAAGACAAATAAAAACCATACGACTGGCGCAATATGGTCAAATATGGCTCTTGCGCCACAAAATACCACTATCCATCCATCCCACTTCCTTTTCTAGCTGTCTTGCAGAAAATTTTGCAGTTCAGAAATTCCGTTCATGCAATGCATATTTGTAATATTCAGTATAGATAAAGAGCTATTCAATTATTTTAATTATCAATTTTTTAAATATATGTCAATAAATTCTATTTTTAACTAGCTAGATTTTATATTAAAAATAGTTAACTTCACCAGGAACTTCGGTCCTACTTTTTACTACACACAGAATTTATCACCCTAATACAATTAATGCATTGAAGAAGGCTGAAATATATATATATATATATATATATATACAGTAAATAAGCTCCTTATTCGCGCTTCCTTCATTCGCATTTTAAATATTCGCGGTTTTAAAAAATGCGACCCAATTCCTATATTCGCAGCTAAACATTTCTTTATTAGCGGATCTAATAAGTGCATAATATTAATAAAAGGATTCCCATAGGCATAAAACCCAATATCCTTTGTAAATGCCGTCAAATGGACTGATAAAAGAAGTAAAATAGATCTTATTACAACTTTGTCTAAAGTATGTTGTTAAATGCAAACTGCAAACATAGCCAAAATCGCGAATGGAATAGGACGAGATGGATTCGAACAGATAGAATCAAATGACATTCAGGAATTGCTTGACTCGCAAGATGAAGATTTGACTGAAACCGACTTGGAATAAATATTAAATTCATAGCCCATTGAAGACGAGGCTTCAACAAGCACTGGAAACTTGATATTTAATTTGAAAAATATTAGTGAAAGTTTAAGAATGGCAAATGAGATTTGCGATTTCTTTATGAACATTGATCCGTCTATGGAACGAAGTCTTATTTTTAAGAGGCAAATTGCTAATGCCACTGCTGCTTATCAGTCTGGATTGAAGGAGCTTTTATAAACTGCCAAGCAAGAGAAAATTACAAAATTCTTCAAACCATTGCCTAAGCCTTAAGATAATTAATCAAAATGTTCAAAAACTTCAATTATATATATATATATATTTGATGGTGACATTTGATTTCTTTTAATGTTTTATTTTGCTTTGTTTTTGACTTTTGCTGTTTAAATTGGCATGTCTCTTTTGCCGTAATTTTCGGGTCACGAGGTGTCAATACTTTTGACCATTGTCCATCGATGTCTCACAGAAAAAATACTTTTTTGTTTTTTTTGAAATCCTTGCTTGAAAGTATCCCTTGACGAAGTTTCCAGGTCGGATTCTTTTTGATTATTGTTTTGATTCAGTTTTGTTACTTTTTGCTTAACTTACTTTGTTAATTTATATATATATATATATATATATATATATATATATATATATATATTATTTTGTCACCTAAGAACGTATCCCCAATAATCCCGTATAAATTACCATTCCGTATTCACGGTTTCTATATTCACGGCATATTTATGGAACATATAACCCGCGAATAAAGAGCTTTTACTGAATATTATTGAAGTTCTTTCATTTTTTCTGTAGTTTGTTTGTTGGTTTTCAATAACCAAAATTTAAAACAAAAATTATCTTTCTCATTCACTTCTCGATGTTTGCCTTTTGCCTAATACCACCACAGAATTTCTAGCTGTTTTGTCGGGTTGAAGTTCAGAAATTCAGCTAAATTCGCTATCGCATTCAGTCTAGATAACTGGCTGCCAAAACGAATGAGTGAATGGAAAGAGCACGCCCACCTGTAACTCAAGAAAACCCCTCTACCTCTTCCGCACATCAAATCCCAGGTCATCAGATACTCGCAATGGGAGTTTACTCAATACGATTAACATTTGTAAGTGATTTTGCCTGATAAAAATCCCACTCTTATCAGTTCAATGGGTTTTGTTCTCGTGAAAAAACGAGGAAAGCTGATATCCGTTCAAAATAAATAGTACCCGTACGCAGGCAGATTCGTTCAGTCAAGGCAGGCAGGCCTTCGCGAAACGTGAGTCGGGAGTGATGCTAATCATTCAGGGAAATGATTTCTCCTCTCTCGAGTGCGTCATTTTCGCCACATGGCATTATTCCTGTAATGATCTTTAAATTGGTGTAGAAACCCTTCCAACTGAGCGGCCTCAAAACATTATTGGCATACTTGTTTCAACGCCACGCGTCAAGTGGCGAGATTAAAGGCTGAGATAAATCAATCGTTGCCGAGTGCCTGTCAGAGGGCATCTTCAGGCAAACAATCCACTGCGAGAAAGAGCAGGCAGCAAATCTGCTTTATCGAGGAAATATGTTACCTAATTAGGTTAACGAAATAATGCAAACATTCATGAAGTGAAATGAAACTACGACGAGACATCGCTGAAATTATACTTGATTCATGTATATTTCTTAATTTTCCATTAAAAAAGTCTTCGTTGCTTTTGTTTATCCCCCTTGGATTGAATACTCAATACAAACCGACCCCCAAGGAATAGGAGAAAAAGAGGTGTAGTAGCTTCTGAGGGTAAAGACCCCAGAACGCACGAATGCAGACGTCTGACTTTAGCTCATATCAAGATGGCACTCATACACTCACTTGCATAACCACTTTTAACATGAAAACGAAGAAAAAAAGTGGGAAACTTATGACTTAGTTAAAAAAAAAAAAAAAGTTGAGAATACATTCCCCTCCCAAAAAAAAACATTTTAACAAGCAGTAATTCTCTAAATGTAGCAAATGACTTAAACAAATGCAGGTAAAAAACAGAGATGATATAATTAAGAATTACATTCTGTACAAATAAATATATTATCAGAAAAAGTTAACAGGCTATAATGAAACATATATCTGAAGCTAAACTAGCCAATAGTCAGATAGTTAGTTATTCATGGGGATATAAATTATTTCATCGATTACGAACATTTAACTAATTGCGGGGTGCACAGAACAATTTTAAAAAATTCTAATAATTCGTATTCCGTCGTCCTTTGTCATATTTTTTTAATATTAAAAGAGACGATATGCATTCATTCTTTTTATTATTATGAAGATCCATAGAACTCTCTCATTTCATCAGTAAGCCATTGGATTGGTGTTTTGAAGCTTCCTGCTTAAAGCTGGAAAAAAAAAAAAGTGGGAAATTTATGTCTTTGGGTATTAAAAAAAAATTGAGTACACCCCTCCCCCTCGCAAAAAAAAATTTGCGCTTGTTTATAATAATCCATCTACGCATAAATTATAATTTTATAATCGCATTTTTAAGAAAATAGGGAATTATTTACAAAGAAATGAATAAAAACTAAGACAATCAAAAATAAAAAACAAAGATAATCAAAAATAAAAAAAAACGTAATCAAAAAGAAAAAAAGTTGGTAGAACTACAACGTGTACTGACTAAAAAAGAATTTTTTAACCTTCCATGAAAAATATTATACAATCATATTTGCATAGCTTTACAGGTATTTTCATGATATAATGTTTCTTTTGACTCTCACAGAGCAAACAGGTTAGCTAATTTAAAAGCAGAATTTAATTCACGACACTTTTTTAATGAGTGTGGTCTGCACTTTAATCGACGAATGTTTATACCGTTCCAAGTTCATCAACTTTCAAGAAAAATATTTAAATCTAAATATCCATTAAAAAAAGTTAATAATGCGTGATAATCAGAACGAATTCTACTGAAGACAAAATATGTGTTTTGACCTGAAATGGAGCAAGGATGTCTTCTATAAATCAATAACAACCATATTCTTAATGTTTTACTTTTCAAAATGAATTTTTAAAGAAAAACAACGTTTACAGAATGCAAAAAGTCAGGGTAATTTCTAAATAAAAATTGCAAGAATTAAACAATAAAATAGTGTAAACTCAGAATGTTTAACATTTGATACCAGAAAACCTGAATTAAAATACGGTGAAGGTTTTCTTAAAAAAGATGGAGGTTTTTTCCTTATCAAGTTACAGATGGCCATTAGAAAATGAAAGCGAAGGAATGAAAAAAGAAAGAAAGAAAACAGAAGTCATTTTTTAATTGATTATATATATGTAAAAGACATCTTGACGAAAATCGTACTATCCCAGATACAACGAAATTCTTTCTTTTTTGAACACATTAGATAAAAGTTCTTGAAACTGAATGTCTTCCTTATCGTATTAAAGATGGCCATTATTGTAAAAACACTAAAAAAGAAAGTAAGAGCATTTCATCCAGGTCAAAGCCAAGTGCACGAAAACGGTAACAGCTTCTCCAACAAAAAGGGAGGCTATAAGAACATTTCTGCAATCCCCCTCCTCCTCCTGGAAATGTTCTGACCTCAGACTCGACGGCCAACCGGTTTCCGGTGTATTCACTTATTTTCCCGCCACCGAGTCCTTTGTTCGCGACGAAAACCACGTGTTTCTTTACGATGCATATTTTTCCACATCACCTGCCCTAGCTTGCTCCCGTGGAAAACGCAGACGACTTTTCTTTTACGATCAGAATGCTAAAAATATTTGCTCTTCTATTTGTATCACTGGTTATTCGTAAAAGCGTAGGAAGAATGACGAATATACAATACTATTTGCGTTAGATAATGATGTAGATTTCCCTTTTACACGAATGTGTTACATCATTCTTAAAAACTTTTTAGCTTATGTTTGGCTTAACTACTTAAGGTTATTATGTAAATACTTTTTTGCCGTTCTAATAACTAATATTTTTACATTCATATTTTCTCAATTCGTTATGGAATCAGGTGAGTTTTTTTTTTATTTTCAGAAATGGTTATACGATAAAAACACCGACGTAGCGAAGTTAACTAACAATATTAATATTATATCCCGGTAATTAATTATTTGCATGGTGTCTAGTTATAAATTAATTAGACCGTAATAAAAAGAACAATTGTTTCAGAAATTATTTATCTGAAAAATAATTGTAACATTGTAAGAATAATAAAAGAAAATTTCGCTTTTTTGCCAACTTCTGGTCAATTCTTATTTAAAAATTTGCATTAGATTTTATGGGATTTAATAAATATTTTGTTTATACAAAAATACAAAGGAAAAAAATCTTAAAATAACAAAATAAATACAATCTAAGAACAAAACAGTATTTATGCGAAAAAACACAGGCACACTTGAACAACAAAAAAAGAAAAAAAAGGGGAAAAGAAGAAAATTACTTGGAAGGCTATAGGTAAAATGTTACAATAAAAACGTTTTACAAGTTAAAGAAATAATGAGTTAACACACATAATTCTTTTTGTTTAGTTTGTAAGTGAATTCCACATATAACAATAACTAACTGAAAACTTAAGATAACAGTACTAAAAACGTAACAAGCAACAACATATTTATACGCGAAAACTGAATCGACGTAATTTGTGTTTATACAAAACCAAGGAAATGTGTTACAAGAACATGAAGTTTCGTTTTAGTGTTTAAACTTAATAATGATTATATGCGCCAGTAAATATAAAACACATTACGGTTATTTACAAGATTATTTAATATGGACGCACTAATAACTTTATTACTTCGTCTGCACTTTCGATTTAAATTATTTATTTATATTAAAATAAATCTGTGAGCTAAGCAAATAATATTGAATATATATATAGATTTTTAATATTCAACTTAAAGTTAATTCGGTTTGGACTTGTTGCATTCGTTCAGGTCACGTAGAGAGAAATAGGAAAAAATTTTAACTAAGTCGAGCATTCGTAATTAATGTTTTCTTTTTCACATGCACGATTACGATTTGAACACGGAAATCGATCGTTAGAAGAAAATTCGTCTGCATTTGATTTCCGGCATTTTATTTCAATTCGGCTATTTTTTTCCCCAGACATTCTGTGTTAATTAGAATTCTGTAATGAAACTGAACAAAATAACATTTGTTTATTTTTGTCTTCGTATAAAAGTAATATTGTATCTTTTATTAGAGGGCATTTGCGAGCTTTAAAAGTTAAGGATTTTTTAAATAATAATAAGAATCAGTAAAAGGTTCAACATTTTATGCATAAATAATTAATGATTTAATACTTCAAAAAAATTCTTTCAATAGGTATTTTTTTTATTTGAAGTAAATTAAGATTCTTGATTATATTTTCTAAATAAATAAAAAAAATTATTCGCTAAATAAAATGCTTCCATAATGAAATATTTAGTTAAAGAATCAGAACTTCACAAAATCGTCTGCTTATCGTATTTTTAATTGAAACTATTTCATTTAGTACAATATGGCATTAGTGCAATACCATAATATACATAATTTATTTTTTACTAGCCGCCTTTGGCGACCAGCTGGTTCGCCATGAGTAATGGGTTCTAAAATTTTCAATTAAATCACATATTCATTAGCCTTGAAGTAACTCCGGGCATTGGTTGGCCTGAAATTAATATTTTCTTTAAGATGATGGACTGAAAGTTCTAAAAGAACGCGTTTTCCTAATAATATTCTTTAATTTTATAAATCAGTCAGTTTTCATGATTGATTTCGAAGACTGATTGATCTAGAAACTTTTATTTAAAATATTAATAAAAATATTTTGTAAAATATGGCTCACAGAGCAAAGTATGAAGAAATCTAAAACTCATTATTCATAAATGCATTGTTTGACTCAAACTACATAAAATGTAATTATTTACTTCATTTAGATCAAATTAATAATATTAAACAATATATATGCCTATTAATAATATTTTACAAATTGGCCATTGGAAAAGAATTTGAATGCATATCCTGTATAAATTCAATCCTGTATAAATAAAAATAATTTATTCAATTAATGATTTAAATATTGCAAACGATCGTAGAATCCTTTGCTTTGCATTTATTTTGTAATAAAATATCACATTTTATATTTATTTTATTTTATCCAGTCATGTGCTAAAAGTTGCATTTCTTCAGATTTAATTTGCGATGATAGTTTTTAAATTTTTTTTTTAATTTGAACTTTCGACAAAATGATGGCAACACGGTGATAAAACCTAATTTTTTCCCTTTGACGTGCTCTTGCAGATTTTATAGAAACCTTAGCTTTGCATTTATTTTTTTAGAAACTATCACATTTCATAATGAAAAAAAAAATATTGAATTAATGATACAGATATTGCAAACGATAATAGAAATATGCCATTAAGATGGGATTCCAATGCATATCCTATCTAAATTCGATCAGATTTACCGTAAAGAAGATTTATTGAATTAATTATTTAAATATTGCAAACGATCATAGAATCCTTTGCTTTGCATTTATTTTGTAATAAAATATCACATTTTATATTTATTTTATTTTATCCGGTCACGTGTTAAAAGTTGCATTTTTTTAGACTTGATTTACGATGATAGTTTTTTTTTTTCGAACTTCCGGCATTCTTTTATTTTATCCAGTCACGTGATAAAAACATAGTTAAAATATTTCTTTAAAAATTCATTAAAAATAGAACCTTACGTTATAAATTAAAAAACCAGATATCGTTAGAAAGCTAATATTTTTATCTTTAAATTGATATAAAAATCATGTTTGTGCAATAATATTTTTGGAAGTTATAGCGGAAAAACGTCGAAATTTTGCTTAAATTTTGTTTAATTCAAATTCTAATTAAAAATTCGAAAAAAGGGCTCCGAGGTGCACATTCCCGACCTCCAAGGTATACATGTACCAAATTTGGTAGCTGTAGGTCCAACGGTCTGGCCTGTAGAGCGCCAACACACACACACACACACATTGAGCTTTATTATAAGTATAGATGTACGAGATAACTTAGATAACATGAAAGATATCGTTCGTTCCACAAAATATTTGCAAAACCAAAGACAGACATCAATAAATTTTATAACCAACATCGTGTAATAACTGTAAGTATCAACGAAGATATAAGCTATCATTGAGGTATTAGTTTAAACAATAACTTTGTTTATCCTCGAGTTCGAAATGAATGTTATTCTTTATCATTTATGACTTTACGAATAGATCACATCAGATGCACGTCTTTCTTCTAATCCCTTTAATTCGATCCGGGTTTTAATTTTATTAAAAAAGAATCTTGATCAATCTTAAATTTAATTGGTAATAATTATACGAATACAAGCGTGTATATATGTGTTTTGTCCTTTCTTTTTCCCCCTTTCCATCCCTTCACAAATATCGAATTTCTATACTGAATATTTATAACAGCAATATTTTAATTCAGTTTTAAACAGTTTACATAATAAACATCATTGTCACACACCAAATAAATGCTATACAAAGTCGATTTTGAATAATTTTAAAAACCATGCATCCATCATCATGCATCCTAAATACAAATAAACGTTTTAAATGAAAATGGGTAATTCTGTTTTTATTCCAGTTTAAAAATCAATATTCCAACCAATCCCAGCCGATTTCAAGAACTTCCCCCAAACATACCTCGCTACTTGGAATAATTGAGCAACATACACCGGAAGACGGCACAGACAAAGAACACAGAAAATCGATAAAGCTCAAAACGTACTATTTAAAGTAACATCACCGGCCACACCCCAAACCGCGTGGGTTTTATAATATTGTTTACCCTTCTAATATTTAGTCCTTTTATATATAGAAAATTAAATGAATATAATTGTCACAGTTCCATAATTGTACAAAAAGGCACAAATAGAATCAGTTTTCAATTAGTGGAAAGCACCCCTTTGCATATCATAAAAAAAGAGAAAAACAACGTTTCGCCGAAAGAATGAATACCAATAGACTGTCGAAGAATAGGACATGTAACTGCAGGTAATTTTTTTCCCTCTACCTGCTTGAAAAAAAAAAGTTAAACGATAAAATCAGTAAAAGGATTGAGTGGAAAATTCGAAATTATTTTTGGGCTAAATTTAAAAACAATAGCAAATATTTGTACAATGTTTATATCCAGTTCAATTGTTTGAATTCCAAATCAAAACTATCTTTTTTAAGCCACTGGACAATTAATTTTTTTCTACTTCTTAATTAATAGATACTTTCGTTTAGAATTCTGAATCAACTACAAATTTACAAAAAAAAAAAGAAATATTCATGGATGGTATATAAGTTTTAATAGTTGAAATGTATATAGCAAATCTAGCAAAAGTTCTTTAAAAAACATTCCAAATGTGCTGTCATCGCGAATTTCCACAATTCCTTGCTAATGTGGAACTAAAAGTTTTTATGCAGCATTTAAAAAAACATATATTTAAAATAACTAACTACGTTAATGATTAACCCACAAACCGAATAAAAATATAATTGTCAAATCACAAATGAGAGTTAGATAATTTCAAATATAACAGCAAATAATTTGAAATACAGATTATTCTGATTTCTTCAACTCGCTTTTCATTATTCGAAAATCCTGTATGAAAGCGTTTTAACCTTCCCTCTCCCCTTCCCTCCAGGCATTCTTCGTTTTTGTTAGGGATCGTCAGGTAAGCATAAAACTCGACCTCCCCTAACCAGCTAAGAAGGAAATGTTTTGAACATTCTTGAGAAATGTTTGAATTCCGCACACGCATGCATTCGTTCAAACAGTACTCGGGTGGGGGGGGGATAGGAAAATGGAATGAAGAAATGAAACGAATTTGTATAGTCTTCATTACATATGTAAAATTAGTTGAATTTTCTAAGAAGTAATCTAACAAATGGCACTGAGTTACTTTTAAGCCAACTACCAACTACCAGTGCAGCTGATAGCTGAAAAGTTAAGAGTTCAAAGCTTGATTCTTAATACATAATTTCGAAAACATTTTCACATAAACAAAATATTCCAAATCGAATATGAAAAAGACTGTAGAAAATAAATTTAAAGTAATTTAGAATTCACGAATCCGTGAAGATACACTTCCTAAAACAAGAATTATTTGTTTAAGAATATTTTTTTTATCTCTACTACCCAGAATCACATGGAAAATGTTCTTTTTCAAACTTTCGTATCAAGAATTCTCTTTAAAAAAACATTTAAGAACAAAATATCGTTTTATTCTCGCACATTTCCTACCTAATAATTTGCACGCTATTTTCAAACCTTAAAGTTTATAGAATTTTAAAGATTTTGAATATTTTTCGATAAAAGCCAATATTTAGATTAATAACGAAAGTAAAATGTAAAGTTTTAATATTAGAGATTTGCAGACGGTGCTCAGAAACAAATAATTGTAATTTGTCTCATAGAAAGCGAATTGTAAACATTAAAATTTAAAAAAAATGTCAATTACCTTTTTTCTTTTTCTTTTCCTTTTTGGGATTCATAGCTTTTTTCTCATCTTGGCACTGGGTATTATTATTCCAAATCGAAGTCCTGGCGAACATACACAGCAAACCAGTAATCAGATTTTGAAACAGGTTGATGACAGCTCCTTCTTCATCACTTCTAAAACTCATCACTATCCACATCAAAATCACACCAAAGAAAATTGTGGCAAACAAATCAGTATCCGCAAATCTCAAGGCGGACTGCGATATCCAGATCATCGAAATCATGTTGGTAGCTTAGCAATATTCTCTCTTACTCAACCACGCTGTAGCAAAGGTTCTTTCAGACTGAAGCTTAAGCCGGTCGAAAAAATCTCTCTTCGCAAGATGAACGGGAAGTGACGTAGTAGACCTTACGCATGCTCCGTGAGCAACTCGCCGGTGTGTCTGTTTCGAAAACTTTTTCACTCTTCACTTGCTTCTCCACGCCATCCAACACAGCTGATGGAGGGAATCAATGAAAGGATGATTCTTTGAGAGCTTAAGTGGCGTAAAGCACGGCTTCTGCCGCGTGACCAGTGGCAGTAAGCAAGCGCTGTATTTCTTGGGGAAAAAAAAGAAAAATTCAACACTCTAAATAGGTTCATCAAAGGAAATGTAATTTTAAGAAATGAAAAAAAAAATTAAGATAGTAATGGTGGCGTTTTTCTTTTTCTGGAAATAAGACACTCTTTAACACTGTACTCGTACATTCTTTGTCTCCTGTATGGACAGTATGACGCCCCTACCGCCCATGGCTCCCCCCTGTGATTTTGGCTTATGGCCAGAAGCGCTTTAAACTAAAATTCTTGAGAAATGTCGATTTAGGATTCTCATGTCGATGCATGATTAAAATTAATAATATTTTCTTTTTTCTATGCAAAGTACTAAAAGATGTACAATCAGCATAACTCTGACATAATCCAAACATAAGCATCAACTCTGAGTTTTTGAATCATTATTTTTAATTAAAAAAAACATGTCAACTTTTTTTTTTTCCAAATCTTTTAACAAAATGCGTGCATTTATTTTTAATTCATCGCATAGAAATTGTGTATTATTGTGTATTTTCAACATGCATTGGCATGCGGAGACTAAATTGGAAATTGATGGTTTACGAGAGTAGATAGCTGTTTTCTCTAATAAATAATACAAAGACATTTATGATGCTTTATTTGACATTGGTTAAAAACACTGAAAAAAATGGGGAAAAAAATTTGAAAAGTTAAAAGTAATACCAAAATCTGGATTCTCTACTTAACGAAATTCAATAGTCATATCAATAGAAAACAATTAAAATCGAAATCTGGCAATCATTTTCTGCAGCTTAATCATATATTAAGGGATCATATATCATGCAAATGTTGTCAACAAAATGCAACAAGATTCATCAGAAAACAGCAGATTATAAACGCCCACATCATTTTAATCAAAAATTGTAGAAATAATAAAAGAAAATATATCCAATTATTTCGTGAATAATACAAGGACTTAAGAAAAAAATCTTGCTTCTCATATGAAAAAGCAAAATGCCTAATCAAAAATACGCTTAAAACTAATTAATTTTGATTTCTGAAAAGGAGAAGAAATCAAATCTCTAAAAAAGCGATCTATCTAGAATTACTTTGAAGAACTATTTTGAAATACTGAATATATTTTCATGTCGAATAAAAAAATAATTAAAATACCAATATGGCAATCTTATTTGGTTTGTTTCAAATTACATTTAAGCATCTGCAAAAGAATAAAAACAAAGGTACCAAAATCTTGCAACAAATTATTTCTCTGATAAAAAAAAACAAGGTATAAAAAAATCAGCTGTCGAAAAATAAGTAAATCCAATTAAAAGGTTCTTTTGACATTTTTTTTTGACTTTCCAGGATAAATGATTCTAGAAATTCATAAAAATAATCTAGAACCAATTTCTGGAAACTTCATTTTGAATTAAGAATTTTAGTAACACGATCCGTTTTTAAAAGAAAAAAAGAATGCTAAATAAATTCTTTTAAGAATTATTCGAGATAAAAAAAAATGGCAGTTTGATTTTCATTTCAGCTAGAATTACTGAATTCTATGAATTGCAATGGTATATAATTGGTTTTCATTTTATATTAGTGGATAATATAAGCTTCTTAATAAAATTGTTATCGAAGTATAGATTTTCTTGGTATATTTTCAAAAATATTGTTCAGAATAATTATCTTTGTTAGCAGTTTGAATCGTAAACATGTTTTGATCAGTATTCACCATAAGATTGAATTTCATTGGATTCATATTTGCGATGATATTTTTAAATTAAAATCCTTCTTGTGTTTTGTGCATGAATGTTTTTATATTGGGTTGGGGAATAAGTTCGTAGCGTTTTTATATTTACGTTATTTTCCAATGATTTTTTTTTGTTGTTGTTGTTTGACAAAGTGTATGGTATTTATTCGATAGAACTCTTTCTGCTCTATAAAACTGTGCTAATCGTCTTTTTGAGTAATTTCATTTTTATTTACTTTTAAAGCTTAGAAATGGAATAACCAGGAGGTAAAAATCTACATTTTCGACATCTGCTATTCTTTGCTTTTCATCCAGGTCAAAACACCACTTGAGCAGCAAGGGACATTAGGGATCCAAATATGTCTGGGAAAAGTGGCAGGAGGTTTGGACGTGCTAGTCGATAATAAACTACATACCATTCAACCAAAAATAAATATGTGGTCAGTTTTACCGAACCGAGGCGCGGATGTAAAATTAATTCGTCTACGTATTGGTCACACAAGATACACTCATAGACATTTATTGTTTGGGGAACGGGCCCCTCATTTTACGAACTGTGGAGTGGTCAATTCTATAGCACATATTCTTACTGAATGCCCTAATTTTGCTTCAGATCCTTTAATTCACTTTCACTGGGCTATTTTAAATTTATGTGACCTAGTGGGTGAGAAACCTCACTTAGAACTTTTTGGCTTTTTAAAAGCCATTGGTTTTTTTCATGGCACCTAAAATTTAAGATTTATTTTTATTCCTGTACCCCATCTTTTTAAATTATGAATCTTCTCAGCTTTGACATTTTAACAATATACCCTTCTTTCATTCACACATTTTATATCAGAACTATTTAAAAATCCTTGTCTATGGCGCAGCATGTCCAGAATTGGACTTTGTGCCAGTAAAACACACCATACCATACCATACGGGACATTTGCAGCGAATACAGAAAA
>JAPMOQ010026141.1:125648-136387 GCA_026543055.1 Argiope trifasciata | reverse complement strand
GATTTCCAAATACATTTTCGTCAACGATATTTAAAAATAAGAAGTTTTACAGTTAGATCATAGCAACAAAGATTCTAATAGAAAATCAATTTTTCTGTCTTGTATTTAATGGGATAGACATAAATGTCGTTATGAGCAAGAAAGTAACACCCTTTTGTTCGATATAGCTCGATTCTGGCAGTTAATCAAATCTCATTTCTGAAAGGTTTCGCTTGAAACCAATTCATTACATTCAAGCCGATCTCTATAGATAAAATACTTTATAGTTAAGAAGTTAAAATTTGATCAGAGGAGCTCTTGGATGTGAACCTAAATAAATTAATGTTGCGTTAAAAGTTTTCAATTAATATAAGGGGACCTTGCAATTTCGAGACTTAATTTTTGAAAGTTTAACAGATGAGAATCTTTTCTTGAATTCTTATTTTTAGCCAACAAAAAATTGAGCACGCTGCTTCAAGTATTTAACAAGCTATTCACTTGTAATAAGATTATTTCAACTAAAAAACACAGTTCCCAGCTTTTGGCAATTTTGGATGCATATTTAAAAGCTTATACAAGATTAAATATAGTTAAATTGAGCAGAACGAAAACAAAACAAATTTCAAACAGAATTATTTAAAAGCTACTTTAACTGAGCTAAATGCAGTATTATTGTTTGAATACACTGGAAAAAAATACCATCATAGCCTGAAGTCTTTAAGAAAATCCATTTCTACAATTTGAAGACTAATGGAAAAGCGTCATAAACAACTGAAATTCTTGAAAGTTTTCACAGCAATTAAATATTCTGAACCCGATAAAAAGAACTTAGCATTTCTTTTCACTCAAGATAATCACGGTCGAATTGATAATCTCATCTTCTAAAGAAGAATCTCATTAAACCTTCTGACTTGCGAATTTATTTCTTAATTAGATGTAGCAGCAATATTGCTTAAAATAGTAATATTTGGAACGTTCATAATCAGTTTAATTCGTATAACAATTAAATTCCATTTGAGGTAATTTAAGCTTTAAAAGTTTGGCATTTTAAATTATTCTCTTAATCCCATATTTAAAATTTAGTAATTCCATACGCTAATCAAAATCGACATTATATGCGAAGTGGTTAAATTGCCACCAGGTATTTCGGATTTAAATAAGGCAATACCGCTTTTTAAGTGGGTGTTGAGCCCGAGGGAGCTTTTTTTGTGGGGGAAGGGGAGCAAAATGCAGCGAAAGGGATTTTTTTGCAATTTTGAACGTTTTGCAGAGTTGTTTATTTCAGTAACCGGTTTGTATTAAAGACTAAATATTTTTGATAGTAATTTGCAATCCAATAATTTTTTATTTCAGAAATTCTACCGCAGTTTTATTATGTAATAAACAGAAGGATATGCACTCTATTTCCTATTTCATATCTTAAAATTAGCGATGATACAATTTTAATTTCACACGAGTTTTGACTACCGTTGGATCTCTTCTACCCTTATCAGCAAACTTCCAGTGTTTAATTTTACCAAATAAACACTAACTCAAATGAATAATCATTTCCTTACGATCACTATTAAAATTTAGAATTAAGAGATTAAAAAAACGAATTTCAGGATATTATGAGCTTAGAAATATTTATGTAACACTAACCGTCTTTGACAGCCAGATAGCTTGCCTAAAATATTGGGTTTAAGTCAAATCTCTTATGCATAATTCGATGTGTGCTATTTTAGTATTTTTAAGTATTAAAATTATATCAGACATTAAAGACATACGATTTTAGTAGCTTCTGTTTATTGAGTACACGAACTTTACAATCGGAATACAGGCTTATGACATTAAAAATTTAAGTGCACGTAATCTACTTCAAGATGCATATTGTTTGAGTTATGCCCGATTCCTCATGTGAATAGGAGTAACTAATAATGTTTCTTAGCTTTTAACAGCGGATAAAAATATTCAAATATTATTTTCAGAATAAAAGCGAATTGAATTTCCTGGTTATAATGAAGTATT
Source organism: Argiope trifasciata (assembly GCA_026543055.1). NCBI lineage: Eukaryota > Metazoa > Arthropoda > Arachnida > Araneae > Araneidae > Argiope > Argiope trifasciata. The sequence continues at coordinate 134,401 of JAPMOQ010026141.1, read as the reverse complement.
GTAAATGTGATTTTTTTAAATATCAATATTTAAAATATTGCACAGTAATTAAATATTACAATATTAAAATATTTCAAATTTTAAGAAGTTTTGGGGTAATAGCTTTCAAAAATTACCGCCAATAGATGAGAACATTTAACATTTAATTAGAATTTAAATACGATTTGCCAAGATATGCACGTTTCCACCCTATAAAGCATTTTTCGGGCAAGATTGGTAGTTATGAACCTATTCATAACCTACCTATTCATAACCTATTCATAACTATGAGATTAATTCAGTGCAAAATCAATTTAACATTTTCTTTAATTATTGGAAGAACTCTGATGTTTGTCGTTTTCAACTTCATAAAAGGAAATCTGAATATAGACTTAAAATTCGGTTACGTTTAAAACCTACTGTGTAAAGAGACTAAGGCAAGAAAACTTTTTGAAAATAGATGCTTGGAGAAATTTAAATATTTTTTCGAAGCATTCAAAGATAAAATCAGAGCAGATTTAAATCAAAAAATTGTTTGGATTCCGTGAACATCTAATTGGGCGAAGGAGCAACAAATATTGATGTAGTGACAATCTGAAAATTATCAGCGATAATTTGAATAAAGTTTGATAACTAAAAAACACTTAAGCCTAAGAACTTAAATGCTGATTAAACTGTTTGACCAAGTTGTACGAGAAAATATTGCCTTTCATTACAAGGAACCGATAGTCAGACATCTTTCGTCAGACAAATAGTCTAGTCATAACATTTCTGAGAATCATTCAATTTATACTTTTTATAAAAACTTCCAGATAGTTTCAATATTGTAACACTATTAGATCGCCGCATGCTGTAACGGGAATAAAAGAAAATTTAAAGTGGAGAATTTTGACCGATCGAAATTCCAAAATTGTATGGTCTTAGGATATTTGTGGAGAAATTAGTACTGTTTACCGCTGTTTAATGGAATGTATGGAGAATTAAGGAAGGACCTAAAGATTGTCAATGATTTAAGTACAGTACTGATGGTACCAGGTAATCTCAAAACCCTGAAGAATACGACATCAGAGATGGGAAGTTTCATTCCAACTGTTTGAGAGAGTGCAGATGGGGAGAAAGACAGCTATTTACTACCCCGAAAAGAATGTTAGTTTGACTGTGCGGTCAATGTAAGGTTGGGCAATACTTATTCAGCAATCGACCACAACAAATCCTGTCGATACTACTACGTTCAGTGGTGGCGGGATAGTCGGCTTAGAATAATCAAATAGAGTTCAGGCAAGTAGTCCTATAGTTTCGTCGATAAATATGAAACTGACTTATCTTCCATGGCCGTCTTGCATCCAGTTTGAAGCGATGATTCTCAGTTTCTTTTTCGTAGATGGTTTGGTTAAGTGACCCATCTTTACACAAAATGACTTGAATGTTGCCATTGTTTATTGCAGCCATCTGTCCTTCATATCAGGTTAAAATATTTGCCTTTGAACAGGAAACAAATGTGTTAGTCATTGCAAAGAATAAAACTAGTTTTATACATTCTGTTCATTATTTAGCAAAATATTCATTGGCTAGCATAACAGCTATAAATTACTCGATGTAAAGTTCGATCAAAATACGTGAAGAGCAAATTACTGGACCCATAACTTCTCAATATATTCTCATAACAAAATTTAAATTTAATAAAAATAGTAAAAAAAGTATTAATGTTTTTCTTCTTCCAATAACTTATTGTGCATATTGCAAAATTATTTTTACACAGTATAAAAATAAAAACTTTCGAGTTTTATCAATTTTATTTCGTCACATTTTTAAAATTTTAATGAATCTTTTGCAATTAAATGATGTTTTCCCTGTCTATTTTCTTTATTTCTATAATGACAGGCAGCAAATTAGTCTGAGTATTTTAATAGCTCTTGTGCAACTAAGATTTTATTACCAAATAGTCGTCCTTGACCAAAAGCTTGTTCATCGTTCTGCTTATTTTTGCAATAAAAATAATTTTTTAATGCATTTTATAGCTTTTACCTCGGCATCTCATTTCCCAACAGATTAAAAAACACTTAAATGAACATCCGAGAAAAAAGTAGGCTATACATTATTCTGGCTACCCGCTGTTAAATATTAAAAAAAAATTATTTAAGTAAATATTAACCGCTTTCGGCAACCAGTCTTTTCTCCTGCAATAACAACTTAATTTCATTTTAAATGAATATCATTTGAAATTTTTGGTACCCTTATTGTATATTCATAACTGTGATATACGTTTACAGCATCATTCTAGCTTTGTTTTATTTTATGTGAATTTAAGATCATTTGAAACTTTAATGTCATCAAGCCACAAGACATGATTGCTTGCGACATCTAAAATCTAATTGCACCTTGTTTGTTTTGCTTTAATAATTTAATTGCAGTTTGTTTTAATATTCAGCCGGTGTGGCGCATTTTACATATCATTGCATTAGTTGCATGAAAAGATACTCAATAAAAAGAAAATTGCCATTCAGCATACTGGATATCTTTAATATACTATATGAAAATCCGTTTGGTGGGTATACAGTGAAAAGAGCCCAACATCCTAGAGAGGAAGGTGCTTTATTCCATAAGAAACCATGATGCACGGCAAGCAATCATACAATCGTTGTGTGCACAAAAAATCTTGATAGAATTTCACAGATTATGTAGACAAACCTTCCCCCACCCACCCAGGAATGGTGTTCATAATGTAGCTAGAGATTATGTTACGCTTTCAATATTCCAACCATAGTCAATTCTTCTCATTAGCTCTCCACTCTTTATAACCTCTCTAAAGCATAGAAATATCATTATAATTCTTGTGCTTTCCAGAGCTTCCCGATTTATCGCCAAACAATCAAAACACACCAAATCGTTCATTAACTGGCATCCCTTCAGCATCTATTAAAAATATCTCTTCAACAATGGTAAACGCAATGTTACTAATTAGTAACAATATATATAACAAGAGGATTTTTACATAACAGTATTCAACAAAAATTAAGGTAAATTTTTTAAAGCTTGTAAAATTTTCGTACGAGCTTTTAACAGAAGAAACATGTAATAAAATAATTGTAGCAATATTGTAAATTGTATAATTGCAGCAATATTGGAAAGTATTGCAGTAAGTAATGCATAAAAATATTTTTGAAGATTAATTCAAACTAGGAAAATATTTTGTAACTAAACTGGTTTCATGTTCAATGCTATTTTTTTTTCTTTTAAAGACTATGAAAAAAAATTTTGTACTGTAAATTTTTGAAAAAGTTATAAACCATTCGAATATTTCATAAAATAGAATATTGAATAATTCAGCTCCAGCCTTCTGCCGCTTCTTAGAAGTTATTTAAAAAATTATAAAATGGACAACACTTTCAAAATTTGGGGCTTTAATTTCATATTTTTAAAATTTACCCGCAGTTTAAAAAATATTATCTATCAATTCCTCCAAAGTCATAATTTTCAGTTTCATTTCTTTCTCTTGATTATAAAGCTTTTGAGCTCAAAAAGAGAGAACGGTGTGGACATAAAATGACAGAAAAGACTTTATCAACTTATTAAATTAAATAAAAGTACTCGCTTCTGAATTTTTTTTTATTTGTATAAAATACAGCACAAAACGAACCAAACAGAAAGAAAAGCTGTAGCGTAAAAACATTAAAGTGACATTTAAAATTTAAAAAACTGTAGACTATCTAAAAAGCATTAAAGGATATTTAAAATGCTGAGTACTTCAGACCTTTTAAAATTTTAGTAAATGTAGGTAAATTTAGCAAACGCTGATTAAAGAGAAGTACTTTTAAAATTTGTCCAAGTCAAAAAGTTTTTCGATAAAATTACTTTTTATTGTAAATAGAGAACACTTTTAAGTATCCGGTCTGAGGTGGTGGAAGGATTGGCCAGATAAAGCGCCAGATAGGCTGAAATTTTTGATTTCATTTCATTGCCCACCTGTACCAGAAGGCATCAATTTTTATACAAACCTCGCTTAATTATAAGCGTTTTCTTATTGAGGACTAAATCCTCCAGTTATCTCTATGTGAATTTAGCCGCTGCCAGGTGAATCGAAGGAGTTGTCAAATAAAAAAGCATAGTACTGGCATAAAAAGCCTAAAACATAGAACAGTTTCTGTATGTTTATATACTGCGCCACTCCTTTCAAGAATTTGTTACAGAAAATGTAAGTTAAACTTTACAAACTGTTCACATTTTAAAAAGATTACATAATGCCTGGCTAGAATGTGAACGCAAGCAGAACATTTAACGCAAATCGAAGGCCTAGTTCTTCAGAAAATCGACTTAAATTTTATTTTTCAGTGATAAAGGGCCGCAGAGACACGAAAAACTAACTAAAAAGTGAAAAAAAAGTTTTGAAAAAGTTTTCAATAGACAACTTAATAGCTCATTTAATTTCGATAAAAGAAAAAGGTCGGATAGTTGCGAACCGGACATTCTGGGGTGTGTTGTATATTTTAACCGAAATAAAACACACACAAGTTTCGAAACATGGACAAAAATTCACTAATAAGAATTAATATTAAACTTATTAAAACATTCATGACGGAAATAACTTACCGCTCCATTAAGTGATGAACAAATAGTTTCTTTTGGACCAAATGAAGGCAACATTCAAATTATGAAGAAATGTAGCTGAACATAACCAGACTCCAGTGACATTAGGTCTGAAGATAGTATTGATGTTCTAGAAAGATGTAGTAAAACTAATTAATAGCATTGCCAGATAGAGGAGACTATCTTAGTAAATACATTACTCTCTTCTTCTAAAAATTGAAATAACGGAGGCGCTCAAAAAGCATGAAGGCTACAAGTATTGCAAGAGAGATACTCATGTTCAAAACTTAAAGAACCCTTTGCTAATAACTTTTCATTCAATACCCGCGGTGTTTTTTTCCTTTTATTTTCTTTCAAACAGCAAAAATGTTTCGATCCAGCACCATAGGTTACTGAAGGAATACTATGAAAATACAAAAGATTAGAATTCTAAATTCCTTTTAACTCAAAGCGCTTGCATTGAATAAAATATTTACAAGGTGGCCAGAAATAAAACACCCCTACTCTGACCTCCATGGATATCGAACTACTCAGTGTAAAGGCTCAAAATTTTGTACACATACTATTCAAAATATGGGGAAACGGATTTCACGAAAAAAAAATTAGTTCCTGAAATCACCGATAGGTGGCGCTGCACAACTGGAACTATGATCAAAAGACACAAATAATAATAAAAATTAAAATGTTTATGCGGAATGGAATGCTTCCATGCTTCCTTTTTAATTTTTCTGCCCCTTATGGAAAATAAAAATAGTAAAGAAGCTAGAACTCCCGTTGTAACTGCAATTTCATACTGTAACCAGAAAAATTTGCATAAAGCATGGTTAGAAGCCATGTTCTGGGTATAAAAGAAGTTAAAAGGTGGGGAATGTCATTCTTATTAGTGATGGCTGTCACGCTGCCAGAACGCGCTTTGCTTGTGAAGTTGTTTTACGAGAATAAAGGAAATGCTCCAGCAGCACTTCGAGAGTTTCGCCGACTTAAGGATTTGCGTAAGGGACCATTGCTTCCACAAGCTCTCAGGAGAATGATCGCTCGATTCGAGGAAACTGGACATCTTGGAGTTCAGCCTGGTCGAGGACGCAAACCGGTTCGTTCAGATGTCGTTGAAGATGTTGCCACCGGTATTGTTGAACAGTCAATGGATAATGTTTTAGGCTGCAGTAGTGCACGTGCAGTGTCACGACACTTGGGTGTTCCCTATAGCACAGTGTGGAACGTACTCAGAAAAATGGTGCATTGTTTCCCGTACAAAATCCGCCCTAATCAACAATTGCTGGCCACAGACAGGGAGATGCGACTGACCTTTGCATTGACATTTCTTGCTAGAGTTGAAGTGGATGCATCGTGGCCGTGGCAGATTCTGTGGAGCGATGAGGCCCATTTCCACCTCAGTGGAACAGTGAACACCCATAACTGTCGCATATGGGACACGACAAACCTCCGTACCTTCCAAGAGATTCCACTCCACTCACCGAAAGTTACAGTCTGGTGTGGATTCACAGCCACATTCATCCTTGGACCGTTCTTTTTCGAAGAGGTTACTTCCAATGGCCTTGAGACATGTACCGTGACGGCCAACAGGTACAAAAGGATGCTCGAAACATTTGTTGTACCCCATTTGCAGCAGCGCCAATGCCTTGACACCATTACTTTTATGCAAGATGGAGCACCTCCACACATTGGACTCCCTGTGCAACAGTTTCTTCGCCAACATTTCACCACTGACAGAATAATCAGTCGCGCGTTTCCGACAACTTGGCCATCTCGTTCACCGGATCTTAATCCGTGTAATTTTTGGCTTTGGGGACACTTAAAAAACCTTGTTTATCGAGAACGTCTGATAACCTTGGCAGATTTGAAAGAGAGTATCAGTCTGCATGTGAGAAGCATCTCAGATGACCAGTTACGATCCGCAGTTGAACAAGCTGTCCACAGACTTCACATTTTACATCTTCAGGAAGGGAACCATATTGAGCAGCATTCCCTGCATCGATAACGTCCTTGTTTCATGTATGCTTGGTACTTTCAAATAAAATGTGTTTAAAACGTGTTTTTGTGTCTTTTCAGCATACGTCCAGTGGTACAGCGCCACCTATCGGTGATTTATGGAACTAAGTTTTTTTTTCGTGAAATCCGTTTCCCCATTTTTTGAATAGTATGTCCACAAATTTTCAAGCCTTTACACTGAGTAGTTCGATATCCAGGGAGGTCAGAGTAGGGGTGTTTTATTTCTGGCCACCCGGTATATGGAACTCTAACCTTTGCTGAAACAACCAATCGTGCAGTTTTCTGTTTAAAATATTTGTAATGATTTTTGTTTCTCGTCACATTGCTTTTCGTTTCTGTAGTAAATGGTCTCAGAAGAATATCGATATTTGATTAGATTTAGGTTTAGATTTAGGATCTCCATCATAAATAGCTTAAAATAATTTCTAAACGAGATGTTAACCAGTCAAATCAAGACTTCATTTAGTTTAATTATATTCACATCTCGTTTTGAGGATATAAAAAAAACCTTGTAATTTTGAGCCATGGCAAGATGGTGAGAATATCTTTTCTCCTAATTCTCGTGCTGTAACAGATGAGGGAATTCGAAAGCTTCTAATTCAATACTAGGCAGATCTACTTATTTATTGGCGGAATCGGATTCAAACCTGAAACCTTCCTGCTCCGAAGTTAATTTTCCTAATGTTTTTGATTCATACTAGTAAATTTTTGCACCATTATAGAGCTGTATTCCATTAACTTTATACTCGAATTTCAATTCGATGCATTATTGTTTTAACATTTAGTTCCCTGACAAAGAACTTCTTGTATCGTCTCTCCCTCGTATTGGATTCCTATGCTCTGTTGTAAAAATGACTTAATTTTGTTTATCTGAATCTAATCCTTAGAGCTTGTCGCATCATCACCTTGCTCATCTGATAAGAGGTGTCTAAATTTATCAGCTTATCTTATTCAAGGATCTTGTATCTAATACTTAAAACAAATCCAATCTTATCTAAATTTGATGAGGAAATGGGAATATAAAAACTTTAACTTAACAAAAATTTAAGGGTGATACGAATTTTATTGCAAAATTAAAAAATTTTCTTGATTACTTTTGATATAATTTATTCAGATTTTATGAAGCAAAGTTTTGTACTTAATAAGTAAGTAGCATGTTAACAAGCCTCGATTTATAAAAAAGGTTTCAATAGTCAATAGCGAGCTTTAGTTTTTAAGCTCTAAACACCAAAGGGTAGTGTAAATAAGGTTTAAATAATTTTTTTTTATGTGTAAATATTAATTTTTTTTAATTTAAAAAAATTTATTACATAATTAAATGCAAAATATTTAACTTTTAAAACAAGAAAGGAGCATTTATAATAAAAGTGCTACCTTTAATACCTACAATTTATTCTACCTTTTAGTAGCACTTTAATTGTGTAATAGTAATGAATATTAATATAAATGAACAGAGTATTAAATAAAGCACTTTTAGGGTAAAATAAACAGAAGATGGATGTGACATATACTTCAAAAACTGTCATTTCTGAGAAGCAATTTTTCAAATAGTGTGAATTTTTTATTAATCTAAATCAACTTTATTAAGTTCAAAAGTTTAAGTTTCATCACCAAAACATCTTAAAATGGTGTATAATCATTGAAAAATTAATATATTTTTAAGCTTCTGCTCCAAATCTCAAAACAATTCAAAATTCTTGAATATATTTTTGACATTCTGATATTCTTTTTAAAGGAGTGATAACCGGATTTTGTTTCAAAAATTTCTGTTTTAAAAGTTAAGAGGTTATTGTATTTTAGACTAAATCAAATTTGTTGTCAGCAGTAAATATTTCAGCTTGGGACTATGCTTATTTACAGAACTATGTATCTGTCACCAGAAAAAGTGCTTCTAATATCAAAAATAGCCTACTCTTATCAGATAATTTATTCAAAATTACCTTTTCTGTTGATTATTTCTGCCCTTGTAGTTTTTGAAGAATTCATATTGAGACATTTGTAGATTATGGCGCAGAGTTAGACGATAAATTCGTTTTCAGCCAATAAAAATCCACTTAGATCTGATAATTTAATTGAAAAAAGAAAGTGAATTCATTTTCAGTGAACGCCAACAGAAGACATTCAGAGAGTTCCATATATATATATATATATATATATATATATATATATATATATATATA
>JAPMOQ010026141.1:113283-125638 GCA_026543055.1 Argiope trifasciata | reverse complement strand
ATATATATATATATATATATATATATATATATATATATATATATATATATATAATGGTAAGAGTTGATTTGTTCTTCGTTTAAAATTTTTAATAATAAAAAGTCAAAAGGCTTAGTTCGTTTCTGGTTTCGCACGCTCTTTTATTAGCTTTTTTCCCATCTATGATATTTAGAATTATTTTTAAAGTATCAATTTCTTAAATTTTTAGTGACCTTTCAAAGTGTGATCATAAGCAAAACAAAATGTCAACTTTTTTTCCCTAGAATATGACCGCTAGAATGTTTCCATAGAGATTATTGTTTATATTTTCATGGATTCAGTCGAATTATTTAGAAATCCACCGAAACCTCTTTCGTCGACATCCATTTATCTGTTTTAAGTTTTAATTTTGTATGAAACCACCTGCTGATCACCCATAAATAAAGAATATTATTGAATTTATTATGTTTATAATCGTTTGGCAAAGGGGATACCAGGCAGATGATTCTTAACAATCTAAAAAAAATAAATATTAAAAACAGTTTGTTCCTAAGTTACTCAGTTACTGAGTAATAACTTTAAAAAAAAATCAGTTCCGATTTCATAAAATACAGCTGTTAGAATGTTTCTATGGAGACCATTTTTGTATCTTCAAATCCTATCAAACTATTGAGAAGACATGAGATCGCTTTCGTCAACTTCAAATTATCGTTTTTCGATTAAATTTCCTTTGAAAACAACCGCTGATCACATGAAAATACAGAATATTAAGATGTTTATTACTATGATAATCGTTTGGTAACCAACTACACGATTCTCAATTAAAAATGGAAAAAATAAGTTATTTTTACATTTTATTCAATGAAATGACCTTCTCAGCAATAAGGTACCGAAAGCGCTAATATCAATTTCAAATAATAGCTTTTCCTAATGCCTGGGAAAAACCATTCAAAAACAATGTTTAGTAAGACACGGAATATCAGAAATGGAGATTCATTGAATAAAATCGATAAAATCGAAACCAAAATTAACGGATTCATGACATTTTTCAATCGATTAATCGAATTTCGGACATTTGAGCCTGATGGTTAGGTAAGTTTGATTTTATTTCCTCATTTTGCTATGGCAACTCCGATTCCGAGTTGAACTAGGTGAGCTGAAATTGGATTCTACCATTTCTTAGCAGCAAACTAAGTATAATTCAATATTTTGATAGTATAATCTTTTCAGTAGGATGCAATAAGTCTCATAGATTATTTGTAAAAATAATAAAATGTACGACTTTTTAGGCTGAATAATTTTAAAAAAAAAGTCTAAAATAGATATTCTATGAAAACGATGAACAAAACTTTACATAATTTAATTAAATCGAAAATAATTAATACTCATTAAAACAGTTTAAAATTCTTACCATCTATGACAATGATAGCAGAATAAAAAAGAAAACAAAAGAAAAATATAAAAAAGGAAACAGTCGTTATGCGTATTTTTTACATAATAACTCTTTTACTATGTTATTTCAGGTAGAATACATTCATTTTTAAAGATAAATTTTTATTAGAAAAAAGAAAAAAAAATCCTTTACTCTCCATCGATTGTGCGTAAGGCAATGCAATATCTTTTCTGAAAAAGATATGACAGTGAAATTAAAATTAAAAGCTTGAAGGTTTCTCTCAAAAGGATTTAAAAAAAGTTCCCAGAAGATTTCTTCATTTAATCAACTTTTTTTATAATTGAGTTTTTATTCCCTTCTGCTAGAACGAAATTTGATAAAATTCGTATTTAAATTCTGGAAGAAACTTTGAAATAGAATTATATATGAAAAAGAGACCTTCGATCATTTAATGCATTGCATTAAGTGTCTTTTTTCTTCTTCAGCAGCAAATTGAAACATAGTTTTTTTTAAAGTGCAACCTTCATTTTTTTAAAAGGAAATTCAAATAATAATCATTTTTTAACGCTTTTATTTAACTTAGCTTGTTTTATGTTCGTAAGTTTTTTTTTTTTTAATTCGAGGTTTCATTCTTTTCCCTAAATTCTGAAATTTTGTGCATTTATTGGTTTCTTTCAATTATAGAATATTTTATTAATTTAAGTGTCCTTAATTTTTTTAACTAAAATGTTAAAAAAGGATTTCATAGAGATAGCATCATCTAGAAATTTTGTGATTGGTTAGTTCTTAGATTTCATAAATTTATAACTGTGTATGTATTAAAAATAAAGAAGTCAGAAATAATATTAATAATAATAAAATAACTATCTCCGTTCTTTAAGCGTTGTGGAGAGAGGAAAAGGATATTTTTAAAAATCGGATATCGAATAATATTTTAAGGAAATTAAGATGCAATATAACTATTAAAAAATTTTTGTGAAGCTCCGTGTTTCATATCTCTAAGATTCCAATAAATACCCGAGTAAATGAACTTATATATATTTGTGTGTAAAAAAAATAAAGAAAAAAAAAAAAAAAAAAAAAATCAGCTAGCTAGATAGATAAATTTAACAATTACCCGTATAATTTATTTGAATTCCGCTTTGTTGTTACACCAAAGCTGTTTACCCATCCATCAAAATTATTTGATTTGGAATCAGTTTGCCTGAATATCAAACGGATTGTTGCTTTACTCTAAATATTTGCACTTACACCAAAATTGTTTGCCTTCATACCAATATTGTTGAATTGCCTTAACTCAGATATTCCACAATGGAAAGAAATATTTTTCAATTTATTGGTTGAATTATTTTTCCAATTCTCTGAAATCAAAAAATGCAATAAAAATTATTAAAAAAATCATAGAGATTTAATTCATACTTTGCTAAAGAAAATCCTTATCATGAAACTGACTATTATAGTGATCAACCATTTTACTAGGTGTTAGTCATCTTGCCGAAACGTAAAATAACTTCAATTTTGAGTTATATTTTGAAATAGTCATTGCACAAAAAATTATTTTTTACATAAAATTATTCATATTTTCTGAGAAAAGCAAAAGTTTCATCATTTCAAAACATTTTTAGAATGAATTATTCGTTGTTCCGATATTTTTGTTAATTTAGTGGTATTTTGGTAGGATTTTACCATGTTATCGAAAATATACTGTACTAAAATAGATAAATGTTATAGTTTTTAACTGAGGATGAGTAATTGTTTTAACTGCTTAATAGTGATTAATCGCCAAAAAAAGATCACTAAGACATCATGTTAGTCCATTGATATATTCGCCAAGGGCAAGCAGTTAAAAAAATCGTACCAACATATATTTTTTAAAAAAATTGTTAATATTCAAAAAATTCCATTTTATTCAAATAAATATTTAAATGCGCAATAGAAATGACTTAAGGAATAATATTAATTAAGAGAAGCAGACAATTTTCCCTCTAATGTAAATAAAAAAAAAATCAAACGATAAATTCGTACTTTTTATCTTTAAACGCTATTCTCTGCATTTAATTGAAGAAAGAATAATTGCAAGCGATAAGTTATTTTCTTAAAATATATTTAGAATGCAAACGATAAACTTGACTTTTTTTCGACTCGTACAATATTTTTGGTATTTGATTAAAAGCTTCTATGCTTTTTAATAATAAGGTTTTTGTAACAAGTCTATAACTGTATATTATATTTTTGATATTGTTACTTTAATATTATTTAATTTTCCTTAAGTACTAAATTGTGCGGTAGTGATAAAATCATCATATACAGTTACTTCAAGATGTGATTCTTCATTAGTTTGCTATAAAGACTGAAAGAAATTTGAAAACAGTAATTTAAATGAAAGGAATCTTTGCCTTCCACCTTGCCGAGATGATTATTTGTTTTCGAAGAACATGCAGAAACAGTAAGTCAAATTGTCTTGGTTTTTCTTCTTTTTTTTCTCAAATGTTTATCATTAAGTAAGTTAAATGATTCGGCACCACTATTTGTTTTTTTTGATAAATCATATAAATATTATTCTAACTTCGATACTCTTAAAAGTAAATTATCGGAGCACAGATTTTCATCAAAGTCATATCAAAGATTAGTATGCCCAGGAATAGAATATAAATAAGAAAATTAAACAACTTGATTTTGTCTACCGTGACTAATTAAAAAAAAAGAAAGCAGCCTTGTTTGACCATTCAATTCATTCTGAGATTTTATACTTAAAGAAAAAAAAAGAAATTTTCTCAAGCATTGAGTCGATGATTTCGACAATTTCAAACACTTACTATTGTTTCTAGATCATTTCAAAATTTTAAATATTTTCAGCTACCTTTAGTTTAAAAAGTTCGTGATTAAAAGAATAATGATTTCTGCTTTAAAAAAAAATCAAATCGCTATTGTTTTTCACGGCCTCGCTCTTCTCAGACAATTTTAGCTTCAATCTAAAAATAGCAGAATGAACAAAAAAGGGAGAAAAATAATAATAAATTTAAAGCAATAAAAGCTTCCTGAAAGGAAATCCAATCTAAAACTTTCTTGGCTGAATTGTAATGAATTCTTTCAAATCAAGGTGATTTCCTTAATTGCTTTTCCTCGATAATTGTTTGAATCTAATTGAAAAGTTTTACATGATCTGCAATTTCACTTCCAACTTCAAAGGACGATTTTCTTTCGCGTGTCATTTTAATATTTTGGATAAAATTAAATTATTTTCTTCTGTAAGTATTTTCAGATACTAGCCGCCTTTGGTAATCATCATAGTCACCAAGATTATTGACCTTTTAGGTTATTAAGCGATTAATATGTTATTTAGTTTTTAAATTTCCATTTATTTGATACGACTTAAAAATATGACTTTAATTTAATCGTTTTGCTACAAATTACTGTGGGCACATATTAAAAATATGTATATTATAAAATATAAGCGGAAGTGAAAATACTATTTTGGAATTAATGATTAAAAAAGCAATTTTTTTATTTTAATTTTAACATCGGCCAAAATCCGAAATGGAATATTCTGATAGATAAGTTGGAATTTCATTACATTAAAAAGTATTTGAAAAGAACTTGCTCTTAAATAGTTTTTTCAAACTAAACAACCTAACATTAAAATCATCATAACATTGTAAATTAAAATACAAGAATTTATTAAAAGTAAAGAAAAATTTCCCATAAATAAAATCGATATTCTGAAAGGAGTAATTTTGTTAAGTTTAAAATTATACAAAATCTGTTTTAGGAAATTAATAGTTTTGGAGGCCATATATTTCCAGTAGGTATGTCATAACGAGTATCCATAGTGATGGTTAAGCCTATTTTCACCTTCGATTATTAAACTTTTCGATTAAATTTCATTTATTTTCAAACTAAATGAAATGTTTGACTTAGAGAGCTACATTTATAAAATAATAATTTTATTTAAGTAGCTTATTGAATTAAATGCAGCTGTTTAAATGCTGAATAGAGTAATTAACTGAAGATTTCGCAAATCGATATGTTTACATTTGATTATTGATATTCCATCATAATTAATAAGAACTATTTCTATGGCACGTACGTTAGCGTTTTATATACATACTAGATGTCCCAGCATATTAATATGACAAATTAATTAAAAAAATAATGCTGAAAATTAAAAAAAGTTTTTTTAAATAAAGTTAAAAAACTGGAAATACTATTAAAAGTTAAATCTACTTAAATTTCAAGTTGTAATGTGAGAACTTAATTATTTTTAAAGTTATTATTTGTCTTAATTAATTTAAATCATTAATCGGTTTAAACCGGTTTGAAAGAATTGGTCTTGATTCCCCTCCCCCGTTATATATATTTATATATATTCACCAAATTGTTGCCTTCAAAATTACTTCAATAGCCTCAAGCCAAAACAACATTTTGTTCTCACATGATGCTAAAATAAAAATATGCACGTACTACATTTAGCATACATGAACATTCGACTTTTCTATCAAATTTGCTTTCTTTACACCTGTGGTGTCTTCACAGCTGCACTTTCTTTGATAAATAATAATAATCATTTGAAAACTGGGGGAATTAAGCAACAAATGACTAAGATTAGGAAAAGGGGACAGTATTCAACAGCGTCCTGGGAGTACTGAATTTCCTTAGAGAAGTGAAGTAATGACAGCTTTGAGATGTAACATTCGGTTTAATTCAAAAAGCAAAAATGCGAGTAATTACTATTTGCTTTATCTCCGTTTTTTCCCGCCTTTATTGTAGAGTTTGTCTTCATACCTGTGGGAAACACTTGAAGGTTGATGAAGGGTTCCAAATTTGTGGTACACTTTCTTCTGGGAATATCCGAAAATAATGTCAGTAATGAAGCGAAACCGAAATGAAAAAAAAAGTACTATAGAAAATAGTTTCTCCAATTTTGTTTGAGAAAATGTTAAGTTTTACATGTCTGGAAGACAAAAGGGCAGCATTAAAAAAACAAACATCAAATATTTAAAGTTATATACTATATGTGTGTGTGTGCGTGAGTAATGATATTTTAACATCTAATTTCAATCTTAGAATATAGGCTTCTTGTATGTATATATATATATATATAAATTAGCAATATAAGAGAAAACGAAACGAAGTATGGAAATGGGTAGTATGTTCATTGTTATTCGATAAATCAATTCATTTTGGGTTTTAGAATAATTTATATAGCGAAATGCAATAGCAAATCTAAGTCATGTTTCCCATTTCTCATCTATTATTCACCTATTTATACTATGTGTAATTTCACAAAATGATAATGAATTTGGAAGAAAAATATTACCCCCCCCCCCCCACACACACAAAATGCAAGGAATCGTCTATTTCATGCCTAAACACGATAACACAGTTTTTTGAAACGTAGAAAAGTTTCTTAAGCAATATTTTCTAAAATATTTCTCTTACTATAATTTATGTCATGAATGCATAATTTATGACAGTTCGTTTGTTGATGGAATTTTTGCAATATAATTATAGAAAGCAGATATGAAAAAGCCATTTCAAATTTTCCAGATATCATAGACCGTTTTAAAGCAGATCATATAACATTCAGGTTGAATATAGAAAAACATATTTTAGCATGTTTGTTATTTATTTTTACTAAATGATATATACACTCATATTTATTTATAGTATGAAAAATAATTCCACAGATGCATCGCCTATAAGGAGGCAAATGTTTAATGAACTTCAATTTACTTTATCGACGGGATGATTTGTACAATGGGAAATAAAACGCTTCCTTTTACAATAAGACACAAACGGAAAGTGTTTGAAACTTTTCCATTAGGGCCATTACTAAGAGGTTCTGGTAGGGATTTCTTTATCATGTGTCTATATAAGAGAGGGAATCTTAGATTTCTTTTCTTTTTTTAAAATTCCTTAGGCGGTGGGGATTTTTATTTCCTTTGCTCGGAGTCTGAGAACTAAAGATATAGAATATTTCTAAGAACGTGATAGGAATAATTTTTTTAAAAAAAGTTAGGATTTGTATCAGGAAATAAGAGAAAATTTTAGAATAAAGTAAAACGCGTCAATTAAAAATAGAAATTAGAAATTAGTCAATATTTAAATTAAATTAAGCGATATTATAAACATTTTCACTTTCTCTTCAGCACACACATGCACACGTTTTTACAGAAATTTGTTTCTTCGCACCGTATTAGTCTCTTTCTTGGCTACTTTTCGTTAGTGGCTCCTGGTGAATAATACGAAGTTACATTTATTAGAGAGTATGCGAAAATTATTATCGCTTTTTCAATTGCGAATCGGCATTTCTAAGTTAAAGTTGCGAGATTAAAATGGGAATAGATGTTATCGGATCTCCATCATTTTACATCAATAATAAACAATTTTAATAAAGCTCAATGTGTGTGTGTTGGCGCTCTACAGGCCAGACCGTGGAACCTACAGCTACCAAATTTGGTACATGTATACCTTGGAGGTCGAGAATGTGCACCTTGGAGCCCTTTTTTCGAATTTTTAATTAGAATTATAATTAATTAAAATTTAAGCAAAATATCGACGTTTTTCCGCTATAACTTCCGAAAATATTATCGGGCAAACATGATTTTTACATCAATTTAAAGATTAAAAAATTAGCTTTCTAATGGCATCAGTGTTTTAATTTATAACTTAAGCTCCTATTTTTAACGAATTTTTAAAGAAATATTTTAACAATGTTTTTTTTTAGCATGTGACTGGATAAAAGAAAAGAAAACAATGCCGGAAGTTCAAATTAAAAAAAAAAACTATCATCACAAAATAAATCCAAAGAAATGCAACTTTTAGCACGTGACTGGATAAAATAAAAGAAATATAAAACGTGATACTTCTTAAAAAAATAAATGCAAAGCAAAGGTTTCTATAACCTGGACAATTTTTTAGTTAAATAGAGACGTTTCTTTCTCATTTCTGGTAGAGAAGAGTTTGAAAAATCTTCTCGAATGAATCTGCCATTGAAATGTCGACATGGAATTGGAAAACTGAAAGATTGAACAAGATTATTTTAAGGTCTAAAAACAGACAGCAGTAAGCAATGTGGATGGGAATGGGAGAGACCTCAGATGCATGAAAACTCAGAGGATGAACTCAATTTTTAATGTGTCTATATTTTATTTAATTGTGAACACAATTTTCAGTAGCAGTAGATAAAGCTCGCATAATAAAAGGAAAAGTTAAACATATTTCATGGAACCAATGCCAGAAAAGTATACGGCATTGTTTGGAAAGATTTCAGCATTCATTACAATTTTAGTTTTGTGTTTATTGAAAGGAATATCCCAAAATGGCTCTTCGAATAACAAGATTATCCCAGTATTATACCTTGAATTCTCAGAACTATTTTAAATTCATCTTTAGACAAATAAAAAATAAAGAGTTTTGTTCATTTTATTATTGTTTATGCCCCCCTCCCCCATAAAAAGATAAAAAAGAGAAAGACTATTCTTTAAAAGTATTTTTGATGTTGCATACATTAGATGGTAATTTCTGTGTTTTCTGCTTCAATGAGAATATACGTTCCTCATATCAGACTTCCTTCCATGTTTGATAACTAAATCTCTCTTTTACATGGTTATCATAAAAAGAAATATTTTAAATTGCGATTTAAGATTTTAATCTTTCAAAAGACTGCGAATATGGATCCATATCATTCTGAATCACTCTTTCTTTACAACACCTTCATTTTGAAAATTTCCAATTCTATAGAAAATATTCTAAAAATAACAATAATCTATGACATTAAAATTTATTGTAAATGAAAATTTTCACAGGTAACGATTTAAACACTGAATCATTTGGGATTACAAAAAAAGTCCCCCACCAAATTTTCTAACAAGATACTCCAGGTGTCGATACAGTTCTATAGATTTCTTTGAGAAAATTTCTTACAGTTCTTTTCCCTGTTGTCATTAATTGTTTATTTTCTAAAAGAAAACTTTCCAATACTTAATTACTGCCCTGACTATGGAGCAAGTAACTTCTTCCAAATTTTTGAAATTCTTTTTAGAACGACAAGCATGTTTTCGAGAACTCACTTGCTACTTCCAATAACTCTAAACCTGCCTTTAAAATATATTTCCAAGCAACAGTAGCAAGATCTAAGGGAACGTAATGGGAAACGTAAGGTAACGTAACGGGACACTAAAGGGAGCATAATGGGAAACGTATGGGGAAAATCAAGCTGTAATGGCTTAAATGTTGAATGAAGCAACAGAAACGGGACAGGAAATCCAAAATATCCATTACAACTATAACTAGTAATGATTAGAAGCTTGCTTAGTATTTATTAAATCTATCTATTTGAAGCATTTTGAATGTTTTCTCAGAACAGTGGGAAATAATAACAGAATTCGGAATTGTTCCGGGTTTTGAGAAAAGTACACACCGGATAGAAATAGAGAATCAAAACAACACATGTTAAATCATAAGTTTCGAAAAACAATGACGAATCTTCATACCATTTCATTTACTGAAACCGAGATTGCTATTTCATGAAACACATGCTTGATTTAATCATTTAACAGCTGTCACTGTTCGGAGAGGAAGAGGGGAAGGGTCTCAGAATTGCAACAGATGGTTTTTGGGATGGACAACGCTTCATTCATCTGCTCATCGCACCTGGTGACGCGAAGCGTTTCGAAATTTCCGCTCTCTTGTGAGAATCGAATGTCCAAACATCAAAATACAACTAATTTATGTTAAATATGATTCTGGGATGCATTTCATTCGAACAGTTTTAATGTGTATAGTGTATCATTCGAAAAGTTTTAATACGAACAATGTATCATAAAACAGTGTATCATTCGAACAGTTTTAATACGAACAGTGCATCATTCGAACAGCTTTAATACGAACAATGTATCATAGAACAGTGCATCATTCGAACAGTTTTAATACGAACAATGTATCATATAACAGTGTATCATTCGAACAGTTTTAATACGAACAGTGTATCATTCGAACAGTTTTAATACGAACAGTGTATCATTCGAACAGTTTTAATACGAACAGTGTATTATTCGAACAGTATATCATACAAACAGTGTATCATAGTTCCTTCAGTCCTTTTTATCAATTTTCCATCGGCATAGCGTGAAAATATGTATTTTAATTCGAGTTTATCTAAGTAATTCGATATTAAAGCTTAAAAGTTTTAAATTATAGATTTTAATGCCCAATTAACTGAGTGCTTCTGTAATGTATGTTGTCAGTCAACATATATGCATAATTCCATAAGGTTTTCAATAAAATCGAGAATTTAACTGCTTCGCAGTATATTCAATAAAAAATGTAATAAAAATTATCAATTTTCAAAATAACTTTGGATATATCAGATATGAATTATACTTTTTATGATTAATTATCCTAGTGGAAATCTTGTATATCGTTTACCAAACTTTTTTTCTTTAAAAACTTTTTCAAAATTTTTTTTAATATATTTTTTTTACTTTTATTTTTTAGTATACATAGCACAGATTGTTGCGGAATGTGTATAGATGGCGTTGTTTTTTACTTCCTGTTTGTAAACATCCATCCCCGTGAACGATGACCTCAGCAGTAATGGAATTTATCCTGAGCGTTAAACTCTTGCTATTGTTAATAAAAAATATCTAAAGGCACTAATGTTTAGAAGTTCTTCATTTAAGCACGATCACTGACCACAGTTACAACACAGAAATTATAAAAATTACCGAAAAAATAGAACTCGACATCTCGATGAATATGCATGTTTTAGATCAATCACTCTGAGTTCAAAAACTACATTTTTGCTTAATGTCAGTCTGTCTGTCTGTGATAAAGATAAATCAAAAACGCTTTGACCTTGTAGTATAAATGTTGGTATGCGATCCTTATAAGGTCCGCGGTGACCTGGTGGTAAGGTCTGGGCTTCGGAACCGGAGGGTTTCAGGTTCGAAACTCGATTCCACTGAAGAACCTTCGTGTAAGGGGGTCTCCTACACTTTAAATCTGTCAGGCCAAACATCCTCCAGCTGGTGTGGAGAGGGGGGTGCCAGTTCAGGTGTCGTCCTCGTCATCTGACCGCGGTTCAAACTGACGAGGTCTGTCCCAAAATAGCCCTCGTGTTGCTTTAAAACGGGACGTTAATATAACTAAACTAAACTTATACGGTCCTTATATTTACTTTGAAGTGTCTATCAAATTTTAAGTAAAATCTATTCAAAGAAAGTTCCTGTCCGGCTGTTTGAATATAATTTAACATGATGATTACAAAACGAAGAGAACTAGGTACATAAAATTCGGTTCACAATTTTAACATCTATAGTGTGGACACCTATTAGACTTTGAACAAATCTATCAAAGGATTGACCATTTTAGAAACATTTAAAAGCGATAACTCAAAGTTAAATTTACCTAAATGTATGTTATCAAATTTTGTGATTATAAGTGTAATTCTATTCATATTTTTTCTTCAATTGGTTTGGAAAAATGCATCTAAAACAGAAATTCGATTTTCGGATACTATTAAACGCATATCATTGATTAATCGCCAAGTAATTCGCGAAGAATGACACGATATATTCGATAAAAAGACCAAATTCACGTCAGGGAATAATATTTCGTAACTTTTGCACGCCAATGCTATGCAAGTATTCTCTAGGACACGGGTGGCAATGACACGGGGCTCAATATTTTGAGCATGCCGCCGATCAAAATGGTTCGAATTTCAAGGATTTAAAAATGACTTGTATGTGACTTCATTTGATAAATTGAATTTGCTAAGTTCGATTCGTTGGAAATTGAAGAATTTCAAATGAAATAGGTTGATTTCCTGCCTAGTTCAAGATGGGTTAAAAAATGTATTGAAGCAAGCAAAAAGTTGGAATTGATTGAAAATAAAAGTTTAACAAGTAGTACACGTAAAAATGCCAACAACTAAATTTTGGAAACTTGGAATTCGATTCCAGACATATTCAACTGCCTGAA
>JAPMOQ010026141.1:0-77987 GCA_026543055.1 Argiope trifasciata | reverse complement strand
ATTGTAGTGCAAAATTCTGATTTAATTGTAGTGCAAAATTCTGATTTTATTATAGTGTAAAATTTTATTCTGGTGTAAAAATTATATTTATGGTATAATATTTCCCGACAAAAAAATAGCTAAAATGGATTCATTTTATTTATTTAAAAACATAAAACAAATCAAATTACGAGAATGTGTATCCAAGAAAAAGTAACGTCTGTGTTATTAACCCTAGAAGGAGCACCGATGCGAACTTGCTGAAAAGGTAATAACTTCTTGGCAATTTCAGATTTGATCTATAACTATCGATACAGAGTTGATGACGAAACTGCTCCGATGCCTCGAGTAGTTAATAGAGTGACTAACCTGAAATTCTCTGCACAATACATCGGCATCTTCTGGAGGAATCGGGGAAGAAACGAGTTCAATGTTTTGTGTCGAAACCGACTCAACAAAGGAAAGTACAGATGAGCGAAGAGGTTTTTGACCCCATCCCCCGTTATTAGAATCGGAGGAAGTAAAGGGATGGACTTTACTTTCTCGTTCGAACTATAGAGAAAGTATTGCTCTCATGGGGAAAAAAAAACCAAAAAAAAAAACCCTGCAAACGACATTTTGATGAATGACCAAACTTTAGACATCCCTGCAATAATTAAAAAAAAAACATTTTTGAAAAAAAAATATTTATTTGTCTGTGACAAAGATTACTCAAAATTGGTGCTAGTGGAATGAAATTTGGTATATGGTCTTTAGACCAAATGTGTAAAATTTCATTCACTTTCGAACGAAATCTATTGAAAGTCAATCTGTCTGTCCAGCTGTTCGAATGTAAGCTAATATGATAGTTACAAAATAAAGATAGATGGATAACATTTTGGTACGCAATTTTAACACCTATAGTGTAGTTTTTTTTTTCAAAGAAATATAAATTTAACTTGAAAATTGAATGTTTCTGCAAATGTTTAACCTTAAAAGATAAAAAAAAACCTTCTTTCAAATTATATATTACATTTTAAATATTTATTAAAAATTTAAAAAAAGTATTGCACAGAAATGAAATGGATATCATTAAAAAGATAATTTTTTGGTTTTTATGATAAAGCCCTAATAATAAGATCATCAATTTACATAAGTAAATCAGAGTGATTATCCATCTTACAATGATTAATCCTATTTTCGCGATTGTTTAATTTTGTTGGAAGGCTATTTTTTTCTTTCTCGTCTCACTTTCTTTAAACAACAACAAAAAAGTGGGGGAAGCTTTAGCAAGATAATTTCAGATAATAATTAACATAAAATTGAACTCAATGCAACTGTAATAGAGTTCATTTAAACAGCCGGAAATCTTCCTATAGTGATTTGTTTACATTTGACTGGTGCCATTCGCCACTAATTAATTTGAGAATTTTCGCTGCAACTCACGTTAGCTATGTATATACATTGCCAAATTGAATGTCATAGATATTCCTCCAAAATAACTTGAGCTATGAATGTTCACATTCTTTAAAACATGTTTAGTTAAATGCCATTGATTTTCGAAATAATGTATTATATTACATTTTTGTTTCATAATTTCCAGCTTATTTGATCATAATGGCATTTGGGAAAAAATTCAAATCATCTGCCACTAAAATTGATCAAGCTTTGATATTTCTATTTCATACCCTAGTGTAATTTTCTTAAGGTGGCATTTAATTAATTTTAAATAAAAAAATTGAAAGCTTCAAAAGTACGTGTTAGATTTTTTTTTAAACTGTAGAATATTTTAAATGTAAAATGTTTTATTCTTCAGTTTAAAATTTCATTTAGGATAGTCGAATCCTTAATAATAATTCTTTGTATTTCTGCATCTATTTTTGAATCATTTTTAGGTCTACTGCATTTTATTAATCAAATCTATAATTTAATTTGCTGTAATCTGATGAAATAATCTATTTAGATCTAATGAATTTTTTAAAGTATCTTAGGGTAAGTTATTTATTTTTAAACAGAAAATAAGAAGGCATGAGACATTTTATTTAAACCTAGAATAAAATGTGATACAGGAATCTTCTGATCATTTAATGACTAAATCTACTTAGGAATTGTTACCACAACAGGCAACTCAAAATTTTTTGTGCTGCCATCTGTCGTGGGGATTCTAAAGTTTGCTGCTGAGGTTTAAGCAAGCACTGCTTCTGGGAATGAGTAGTTATACTAAGCGATATTGAATAACAGAGGAGCTCTGAAGGAATTAAAAACCAATTAAGTGAATTTTCTACATGTATTTTCTTTAAATATAAAAAAGTTATTCAGTAATTTATATTATTATATTATGTAACAAGCTCCTCCACTTACTCAAATAAGAAACTGTTGAAGCAAAATTTAAAAAAAATATGAGGTGTTATTTTTTGCACCAAACAAAACAAAAATATATTAATTAAGATTTTCATGTAGCAATTTGTTTCTTTATTGACAATTGTAGTTTTCACAACTGCATATTTCTCTCTCTCTCTTGTTGCTATGTTTATTCAAATTAAGTAAAAAAAAAAAAAATCTAACATTATTTTATGCCCTTCACGAATTGAAAGTACTGCACGAATAAGTAATCTTTCCAAACGACAGTGCAGTTAAGTTTTTGCTAATTAATTAATATATTGTGTGATCTCTTAATTATATTTCGTTTAATTTCGAAAACAATTGGCATAATCATAATGTATTGGTAATCAGGATGTAATAATATAAACTGTAACTGGTTTGCCAGAGTAATAATAGTCAAAAGTCCATAGGCCAAATTAAATTCATTTGTGTATTACCTTTATATGTGTTAAAGATAACCGTGATCGTTGCACGTTGTCTTAACATGTCATTTATTGCTTGCAGCTGCATCAAAATTTGATATTCTTTGCTATATATGAGGCTTTGACACGGATCATTCTGATATAATAGTGTCTTGGATTATTTTGAAACTTCATTTCACGTACTTACCAAAGTCTAAAAATAACAGTTTTTGGTCTTGAGGCATCACTATTGGTCAGATTATTGTTTCGAACATTACTTAAAAGTTAGAACATTATTTTAGATTTTTTTTTTTTTTTAGTCAATTAGAAACCACCGTGCGTTCAGAAATAATTTTTAGAAAATGGTGGTTTCACTGTGAAACCACCGAGCGTCAAAGGGTTTGAAACTATTATTTACCCCTGTCGTTCCAAAACTCTTTCTTTTCTCAACACTCGAAGTCAAACTTCAAAAATTCTTGTTAAAAAAGCAGTAAATAGATAATAGTAAAAATTAAATAAAAATAGATTAGTACGATTTAGATTACATCGGGCAATCCCGCATTGATAGTACAAATTTGAAAGGCTGCTCAACATTGAAATTTGAAAGCTCTGAACTATAACTATTATTTATTGTAAAGGAAAGGAATGTAAGGATGTAAGTGATGTAGTATGCTCTCCAACAGAGAATAAGAGATGAAAGTAAAAAGAAGTGGAATTAATGTAACGATAAGAGAATGGAAGATTTGAAACTCGATGGATTGAGCATAGTGCATTAATAAATCCTTTGGCCAACTCGGTCTACCAAGTTATCTAGCATCGATAACTTTGAATGGGCACATCTGAAGAGTTGTTTATGCGACTCCATCTGAGAATCCCCTTGCTCTAATATCTATAACTAATGTAAGTGTGTGTGAAATTCAAATGCATCATTGAACGTGTACACAAATCACTTCTTAAAACGCCCATCAAGCATGTATTTCTGTAGTGTACGCAGTTTTTGCAAACATTGCACTTGTCAACAACGTCATCAATAAGCATTTTCAGCTCTTATTTCCTACATTATGGATATATATTCATATACAGAGTCGGCCTTCTCTATGAAGGGGCCCGGGTGCAAGAAACCATTTGGGGCCTTAAATTTTTTGCAGAGTTAAGAAAAAAGCCGAATATTTATATATATATTTAAAGTGCGTGATTTTATTTTTGCTATTGATTACACCAGGAAAATTACAATTTTTCCAATTTATTTTTCGATACTTTTTACAACAAAAGCGTTTAAGCATTAGATCCATATGCTTGATAATCGCCGATGATAATCGTTTATTTAATTTTAATTTGCTGAAAGAAGGTTCAGCATTTATTATATTTAGTAACAGGCAATGTAAAGGATTTAAAAAAAATATTACTTTAGATATAGACAAAAGCAAATAGCTGATGATTTGCAAGTCCATTTGAACCCAGCCTCAGTCTCGATTTCTGGGCGCCGGACACGCAGCTCTATCTTAACGTGTCTAATGGTGATTTCCTTATTCATAAATGAACGTTTCCCGCATTTTTATAGATATCACTGCGATCTTTGCCTAATAAAGGTGTCAGTCGATGCTCAGCCAATCATATAGAAACAAGCTTGCAGACTTTTAGTATGTGTTACATTATGTGTGTTAAGAAAACTGTTTTAATTCTTAATCACAGTAGGAGCCCCCTCATTCATGGGACCCGGATGCATACCATTCTCCACCGCCCCCAGATGATCGGCCCTCTTCATATACAATAAGTGATTGTTACAACGTCCTAGCACCGATCCTTAAGATCTGTACCATGAATCATCCTGTTTAGAATTTTATCGAATAATTTTCAACACATTTAGTAATTAATGGGACTGTCGACCACTGTATATTTGTTCAAATCTAGAAACTCAATCTTTTCTTCATAAGAGCAATAGAATTTCACTCAGAAACTAGAAGTACCGAATTGTATTAAATCCTCTAACTTTAGCATTTTGTAATGCATATTCATCTTCTACTGGCTGTACAGTCAGTGCATGAAAATTTCATGAATGACGAAGCAGGAATTGAAACTTTCATGGGTTTTATTCACACACGTATATGGACGCAGACATTTCTAAACTACCACACAGACACAACACAAAAACAAGAGAGAGAGTGTGTACATGTCGCTGCGTCAGAGTCTCGAATACATGTGGTTAGGGAATCAGATTTTTTTCTTTCTCCACCGGAGGGAATCAAAGCTCTAACATCCACACCATAGATGAAGAGCTTCATAATTATCCATATCATAGTTACAATAAAGCAATATATTCACAATAATACAAACTATAACAATAAAGCTATAAATTCACAATTTAGTTTATATCACATGCAAATTATACGATTAGTACGGATACAAATACTTTTCTGATAATAAATTTTCATTACATATGATATAAACTAAACAAATAACAACGAAATTCATACATTTAATTTTCAGAGTGCAAAATAGCTATATCACGAACATATTGTTTTAGAATATTACCATTTGGTAATTTAATATTGAAGACTTTAATTTGGTTGTACTACCGTAAAAAAGTTAGTAATTCTACCTAACAACGACTTCATTCCAGGTAAATTTTCATCTTGTATCAGAGCAAATGTTCCAGGTTTCACATCATTTTTTCTTTTAAGTTTTCTTTTGGAACGTTGTTGCAAACTGCAAAGATAGTCGTGTATCCATATTTTCCATATACTTTGATAGAATTTTGTAATTTTCTGCCATTTTGATAATCGATTTCCATTTAAGTCAATTAACAATGGTTCAGCAATTCATTAATTGGTCTGCATATCAAAAAATGACCTGGTGGCAAAGTCATAAAGTCGTCGAATTCACTGTTTTTTCAAGGAATAGATCTGGGTTAGACAACCAGTCTGGACCATGCCACCAAACATCATCTTGCACAAACACTCGAATAGACAGTCCTCGGGTTAACTTGTCTGTGGGGTTCGTCTTTTCTCAGCAGTAATTCCACTGGTCTCGGTTGGTTTTCTTCTGGATCTCTCGTACACGATTTCTCACAAACTCCTTCCACCATAAGGGGTCTCCTGTTATCCAATGAAGGCTGATTTGCAAATCCGACCAGAAGAAAATTTGGTCAGATGTAATCTCGAAAAATGTTCGTTTTAAGTATTCTGCCAATATGGCAGAAATGAGTTCGAGTCTAGGCAGACTCAATTCTTTTAATGAGCAAGGCGGCATTTTGCCACTATGAAACTGGAGTTCACTATTCCGTTGGTCACTTTTTTGAAGTAAGCCATACATCCATAGGCCTTTGGGCTTGCGCAGGAGAAAATATGAATTTCAGTCTCTGGAGTCTCTGCATCAAGGAAGTAAACACAAGGTAAAGAAATCAGAGGGATAGTTTTTACCTCATCCAGCCATGACTGAAATGTCTCTTGAATGTCTGGTGATAAGGATTCATACCCTTTTAGCTCCCGTTCCAAGGTGTTCTGCAGCAACAGCCTCATTCTGACAGTGAAAGGGGTTATCATCCCCAATGGATCAAATAGCATCCCAGTTCCTCAGAATCAACCGTTTTGTACGATTACTATCCTACATCTTAGAAATATGACAAATGTCTAAGGTTAATTAGGTTTTTTAATGTTCCAAACGCGTCCAAGAATTTTTAATGGCACATCTTATTCTTCAAATGTTTCACTGCGGCCAATATTAGCTAATTCCCAAGCTTCATTTAAAACTGGGGAGTACGTAGCCCATCTTCGAAGATTCATGCTGGCCTGACTTAAAATGTAGATAATTTCCTTGCTCAATTTTATAGCTTCGGAAACGCTTTGCGTGCCTGCTGCTAAATCGTCGACATACAAATGGTTCAACATTTTATACTCTTCTTCCTATTCATATTTGAATTTTTCTAAATGCAGTTTAATAACTGCGGCAAGTAAGAATTGACTGCATTTCACTCCAAAATTGACTCTTTTATACTGGAATGTTTCAATATTGTGAGGGCTGAAACCGAGATTAGGATAATCCCATTTAACCCATAAGAATTTTAGAAATTGTCTATCTTCCTCGGCAATCCCTACTTCTAAAAAAGCACACTGAATATCTGTGCTAAATGTAGTTTTGTGTAACCTAAACTGTAATAAGATTTCAAGTAATTCAGGATTTAAGTTCAGTCCGTTTTCTAAACAATCGTTTAACGATAACGTGAACTTTTTCCTTTGCTGATGCGTCAAAGACAATTCTAACCTTTGTACTACTATCCTTCCGTTCTCGCATTACAGCATGATGCGGAAGAATTAGGTAAATTTGATATACGAGTAGATTTGAATTTTGGTCTAAATTCAAATCTACTCTTTCTATAATATCTTCTCTTAAGTGTTCCTTAATGATCCATCGTATTTAATTAATAATTCCTTGTTTTGTTCAAGCCGAATAAATTTTGCAATTTCAATGCTTAATACCTTATTATTTTCCATCCATAACACACGAGTTTCGTATCTTTTGTTTTTACACGTTGTATTTTGTTCCAACAATTTTACAGTTTCCTTATCTGATAGACACTTCTTTATCCGCGTTTATCCCAATCGTTTCTAACAACAAGAAATCTTTTACCCTATCAAAGCTCGATTCTTCACTCTCGACGATCAAATGATTAGCAGATATCTCCTTACAAGCAATTCCCACTTCTTTTCCCAGTAGTAAATGTCAGCTGCAATCAGTTCTTTACTAATCCTTACATTCCTTTCACCTAAAACTTCTGAAATATAACCCAACCAAAACATCAGTTCTCTCAGAATTACTAACATCTGCCAACTCTAAACCCTGTTCCAACGCTCTGTTTCTTACATACTGTGATGGGGTATGAATTTTTACCGAAGTAATCGAAGCAAAAACAATCGTCTGTATTTCAACAAACCGAGTCGGGTGTTGCACATTCCTTGCTGTAGTCTGCTTTATATCATTAACATTATGCCCAGCGGTTTCACTTCCGAAAGTGTAAATAGATAAAACTTCCCTGCTCACTGTCTTCGATCCAAATTTCTCGATCACCTCTCCCAAGATGAAGGATTTATTGTCCCCACAATCCAACATACAACCCAAATGCGCCCGCCTCCACCTCCCGTTCACTACAATTGAAAATGTTTGTAATAAGACGGGACCAGGGACCCTATTTTTTGTTTTATTTGATTCTGTGCTGAAAGATATCATGGTAGAAGTGGTGTTTCTTCTTGCATTGCCGACCACCCCGCCACCACTGAACGTAGCAGTATCGACAGGATTTGTTGTGGTCGACGGTAGAAGCGGTGCTGAAAGATATCATGGTGGTGTTATTTTCTGGTGGAAGGTGAGTCTATGCCACTTGGTCTTCCCAAGCCCGGAATATTCGGATTGCGGTCTTTCCAAACTTAAAGAATTATACGAAAAGGAACCACAGAGCTTACAATTTTGATAACCG
The DNA here is from genome assembly GCA_026543055.1 of Argiope trifasciata. Taxonomy (NCBI): domain Eukaryota; kingdom Metazoa; phylum Arthropoda; class Arachnida; order Araneae; family Araneidae; genus Argiope; species Argiope trifasciata. The sequence continues at coordinate 69,776 of JAPMOQ010026141.1, read as the reverse complement.
TTATTACTGAATTTTCTTACATGATTTTGAAAACATATGAAACATTTTCCTTTTGCCATTAACCATTTTTTCTTTTCATTAATGCTAAGTGAGCAATCATGACTCATGTGTTTTTTTAGTACAAAAGATACATTTTTGATTACTCAATTTGTCACCGGAAGAAGGATAAAAGTTTCTTATTTTGATTAAATTTACGGTTTGATTCATATTTATGCTGAAATGAGTCAGTGTGTGTAGTTAAGACATTCATATGCGAAGGGTATCTATTTTTGTAACATTGATCAGTTTTGTTTCTAAATGAATATTTTTTTTGCATTAGAAATTTTTGGATGATTTGCTAATAATAACGAAACTTCCCTGCATTCTACTTTAATTCTTATGAATTCTACTAAATTAGAGATATCAAACAATTCACATGCTCTATGTTGACGAATATAATTTAAATTTAATACTTCGGGTAGCTTTTGTAGTATTACAGGGCACAATAGGTAACTATAATTACCTGTAGCTACATTTAATGATTGCAATGATCTAATTTGAGTTTCTATCGCATCATACATTCTTCTTAACCCTGTTACATTTGAGCAAGTTTTTACTGGATTTTAATAACTGTATCGACACATTATAATTTTGCTGAGTTAATGAAAATCCCGATACTTGCATTTAAGACAATTCCACCAAGATACATATTATATAAGTAATTTTCTCAATTATTGTTAATGAACAATTTTTATGAATTGCGACTTCGAAAGAATTCCCAAAATCTATAAATCGACTGTAATCGCCCTGATGAAACAATTAATGATCCTCAAATTTCAGGGATATTCCATAAGGACAAACTGGGGATATTCCATAAGTAAGGACAAACTTCCAGTTATAAATAAAGCGGAAAATGTAATTCCCGTACGAAATCAAAGTGTTAATTTACCGAAATTAAATATGCAAACTTTTCTATCTATCCTAGATTGTTATTATCGATTGTTTTGTCTTTGTATTCTTCGCATAGCTCAATTTCGCCCAGATCTATATTTAATTTAATACTCTCATTCACGCTAATTAAATACTTTAATTTTTCCGTGAGCTGAGCTTTTAAACTCACTAGCTCATTCAGTTTGGATTCTTTTGAGTATTCCTTAGAAATTTCTTTACTTACCAGTTTTTATTTTATTTTAGTTAAATGTTTCGTAAAGACAGTCCTTCAATCCTTTCAATTTTAATATTTAGTATCATGTGAGTTTTAATTTATAAAGTTTTTCGCATATTAACTAGATTTTTCATGAAGAATTTAAAACGAATACTATCGATCCAGATTGAAATTGATTAAAATTTGTGAAAAAATGTATTGAATAAAATTTGAAAACACATTTCCTTTTGACTTACAACGTAAAGAAATAAGTTTCTGTCCTGTGCTGTATTTGACGTAAATTATCCTCTCATATTATTGTAGTAATTAGTTAAACAAAGGAAGTGGAAAGTAAGAGAAAAGTGAAAGGAGAAAAGAAACGAGCAAAAATATGTTGAAAGATAAAATCAATGCAGAAAAAACATCAATTCAAGAAATAACAATTTTCAAAATCCCTTCCATAAGCGTTTAGTGCTTCGTAGAATAATTAAGGAAACAGAATATGCATTTCGGACGCTCATTTGTCAACCAAATGAAACTCAAAATTCCATACCAAACTGTTTTAATGATAAGATCAATGATCTGATTAAGTCGCTATTACTATGGTTACACGCTTGTGAACGAGCAGATCGACAGACGGTCAATCCAAATTTGAAATACAGTAAAAGCTCTTTATTCGTGGGGTATATGTTCCATAAATATGCCACGAATACAGAAACCGTGAATACTACGGAATGGTAATTTATACGGGATTATAGGGGTGACGCTCCAAGGCGACAAAATTTATATATATATATATAAATTTAATTGAAGTTTTTGAACATTTTGATTAATTATCTTAAGGCTTAGGTAATGGTTTGAAGAATTTTGTAATTTTCTCTTGTTTGGCAGTTTTTAAAAGCTCCTTCAATTCAGACTGATACACAGCAGTCGCATTAGCAATACGCCTCTTAAAAATAAGACTTCGTTCCATAGACGGATCAATGTTCGTAAAGAAATCGAAAAGCTCATTTGCCATTTTTAACCTTCACTAAGATTTCTCAAATTAAATGTCACGTTTCCAATGCTTTTTGAAGCATCTTCTTCAATGGGCTGTGAATTTAACATTTCCTCCAAGTCGGTTTCAGTCAGATCTTCATTTTGCGATTCAAGCAATTCCTGAATGTCACTTGATTCTATCTGTTCGAACCCATCTCGTCCTATTCCATTCGCGATTTCGGCTATGTTTTCATTGAACAACATACTTTAGACAAAGTTGTAATAAATCTATTTTACTTTTTTATTAGTCATTTGACGGCATTTACAAAGGATATTGGCTTGGATACCCATTGGAATCCTTTTATTATGATGTATGTACTAATTAGATCCACGAATAAAGAAATTTTTAGCCGCGAATATAGGAATTGGGTCGCATTTTTTAAATCCGCGAATAGTGAAAACGCGAATAAGGAGCTTTTACTGTACATTACATGTTAAATCGCTGGCATCCTGACTTTCGGGTAGAGCGTTTTCCCTGTGATCTGGACATACCGGGGCCGAGTCCTGGTTCGGGCATGGTTGTTCTTATCCTTGTATTCTATCTGTAAGGTGTGTGAAAGAGCACTCCCGATAAAAAGGTGTTGTGCAAACGAGTGTGTGTCATCTTCATACTAGCTGGAAATCAGACTTCTGCCCTCGGATATTCAGGGGCTCTTTATACTCAGAAGTTATTGGAATCCTTCATTCCATTTTAACGCCGCATCATCAGATGTTATCTCTGTCCGTCAAATACTCATTTAACGCTCTTCGTTTTTGTTGCTATCGAGTTAAATTACTTTCGGATCACCGAATTAATAAATTTCCTCTGCGTGCACTTCGTTCAAAATTTGATAGAAATTTAATAATTTGAAGTAGAGATCATATACAAAACTTCATCCTTCAAACTGAAAATGCTCTTGAATAATTGTATTCACTCATAGGCGTGAATTTTAATTAAAAAATTAAGTTTCTCAGACTCTTGTATATCTAAAACGTGCTGATTCGTCAAAATATGGAGTTTGAATTAAAAAAAAAACTATTATAAGTGCAAACGACAACACTATAAGTAAACTATTATGAATAAACTATATTTTTAAACTATTATAAATCCTGGCTAGGCACACCGTCAACCCATTCTTATTTGATTGTTTGTAGACAAGTTTTCAGAAAGTTGGCAGAATTTTGTCATGTTTTGCAAGTAACTGGACATTAATCTTAAGTCTTACTGAACCTTTAATTACAATGTCCAACAATGAAAGTATCCAGAAACTGAATTGAAGTTTCAAGTGGCACAAACAATGCTCAAAATCTAGAAAGTGAAATGCAATCATTCATTTTGTTAAAATTTAATTCATATGGGGTATATTAAATATAATTAGTATTTTGTAACTTTTTTATGTATAAAACAGATTCCTAATTAAAAGTAATTAGGAATCTGTTTTATACATAAAAAAACTTAATATTTTGAAAAATGACGATATAAATAATTTATATATCTTCTTTCTACATTTATACTCTAAATTTTACACATGATTTCAGTCTTAGACCCTGAGAAACAACCAAGACGCCAGAATTCGATTCAAACACTTAACTGATGGAAAAACTGTTTGAAATAAGCTATTTTAAGCATATTTTCATCTACGCCTGCGAATCATTATTTTCAGAGATGAATACCATTAAAGACTCGCTTAGAAACCGCTTGGCAGATGACTTCAATTCAGCATATGTTTTGCTAAAAGCAACATCTTACAATCCTAATATGTTATTTGCAATCTAATCTGCAGCACAGAAGTCACTGTAATTTGAATCACTCGTATAACTAAATTCTTTACTTCTATACAGTGTAATATATATATTTTTCGTAGTTAATAAAGAATTCTGAGTAGTTAGTAATTAGTTTTGTTATTTTCCTAATAATCACAGACCAAAATCATTTGACAATACATTATACCTCATGAGACATTTCTTTAGAAAAAAAATGTCACATTGATTCATAAAGGTTGAACACCACTGGTATAATGGTTAGTACCCTCATCTGTCATGTGGAAGACAAGGGAAATTATTGCTTTAAGAATTTAAGGAGAGCAAGGGTAGTGTTTTTCCAGCTGGAACGTGTCCTTGTAAGTGTTAGGCCTGCTTGTTACGTATAAAATCGAGTTCAGTTCCCTGGAAGGTAGATTCGTTTTTATTTCGATGATCTGAGACTTTATCAAGAGCAAGAATAACGATTTTGAAAACAGGAACGTGTTGATATTAGTTATTTAAGAGAGAATTTGAACTATTTTGTGTTCACATGAACAAAAGATAGTAATGGTAGTTTTTTTTTTCCCCAAAAAAGTTTAAGAAAAATGATACATCTTAGGGAAAGTTCTGGTTCTTGTACCATAAACCTCAAACTTAGGGAAAGTTAATTATGTTTGCTATGACAGAAAATGAGATACTGGAATTTAAAAAAAAAAGACCATGTTTGTTTATATGTGGTCTAGTAGTTCTCTTTTTGGCATTACGATATCATAATATCTGGTGAACAGAATAAAAATGACTGAATAATAATACAACTCTTCCAAGAAATAATGCATGTAAAGAAAATAGATACAAAATTTTATGTAAATTTTTGTCTTAGAACAAAAATATTTGAATGTTTAGGTAAGTATTTTTGAGTAAGAATAAATTCAAACATTTCCAAGATTGGCTTTTTCTTTATAGTAAACATTTCATATGCTTATTTATAAAACATAAAATATCCTCAGAAAAATATTTGGCAATAAGCAATTGTTATAGTAGTGAGTCACAACATCTCCCTTTCAGTGGAGAGAATATCACACACCAAAGCCATGTCCTACAAAAAATTGTTTGCATTAAAAAAAGGTGACAGTGCAACAGTATGAACATAATAATAATAAATAACAGAAAATAATTTCATATTCTGAGTAAACTAATTTACCAGTGTTGTTCAGTTTTATGGTAATTTTTCTATTTTTTTTCAATACAAGGTGATTCTTAAAAAGTATACAGTTCAATGTACTATAAATCAAAAACTATGCAAAATATTATAAGTCACTGGCAATAATTATATGGGACTATTTTAAATTTTTTTAGTGACAGTTGCAGATGATCTACATGTGACTCCCTTAGAAGAGGCCTTACATTTTCTTTCTGGACAATGAACAGAACAAATTTACTTGAGAGGGATCTCACAAGTGCTGCATTGTGGATTTGTGATTTCGTTGAGAATTTTTCTTCCCCAAAAGGGAACATTGTGCTTCCCATTGACAAATGTTGCTTTTTCAATGAAAACTGATTGACAAAATCATCATTTTCAAAACAAAGCTGCAAAAAATTCAAAGCGCTTTTGTTTATCAAAATCATTCCAATTTTGCAACACCTGCACTTTGTATGGAAACATTTTCAGCTTCTTTCTCAAAATTCTCCATACGATGGGTTGAGAAATCTGAGCTTCACGACTTATCCTCTGAGTTGATTTATCCAGACTTCGTTGAAATAATGACTTTTTGCAATACATTCATCCAGGACTTATATCTTTGCCCAAACAGTCCATAGTTAAGAAATTTTCCCGCCATTGATAAATAGTTTTTTTAAATGGAACTTCTTTTACAAATTTTGACCAAAAATACCATTACACAACAATTGTGGATTTCGTTTTCCTGTATTGAAGAACACAAAAAGCCATATCCACCACAGACGCCACCCTTTCGAAAGATTGGCCACATAACATATGCTACTGCCTGTGTCACTTCTGTCAAGGAGGTGACACAAAATTTAAATATATCTACCTTATGATTCGATAAGGTGGTTCATTTTACAACAACTTGAAAGTACAGGATGTTTTGTTACAAGTGTAGAGAAAACTATTAAAACACACAGAAAGTGTGATATTTAACTTTTTTATGGATCCCTTTGCACTTTGAAATGGTTCACTCAATGAAAAAGTACAATCAAAATTCCAAATTTATATAAAAAGGAAGGAAAATTAAAAGATTTCACTGAATGTAAGTTAAAGGAAATCACATTAATATGGAATATGAAAATAATTTTGTTTGATAAAATTAAGGACACAAAAAAATTAAATGAAGCTTGCATGATTACCCCAATATACAGTAATAAAACACTATCTTTATTTTCCCATTTATTTTTAGTCACTCTTTACTTACCATTATTAATTTTATTAATCCTGTTATTTTTTTTTATTTCTTTTAAACTTATCTATTTAAAAAACTTTTTGCTATTCCTGAAGATATAAAAACCTTAACATTTGATTTCATGCACCTCTTCCCTTGCCAGAAGCCATTGCATATATGGAGGGGGGGGGGGAGACAGAACATCATAGCCTCATTCACAAAATTATGAGTGTTTGCTTTTAGGCTTGGATATAAAATCTTGTAAAAAGATAATTATTTCAGAAATTATTGCCAACAAAAATGAGGAAACAGTGCCAAATTTTATTCAATTTATTGTTAAATTAAATGTCTTCAATAATAACTACTTCTGAAAGCTGAAAGTAAACAGTTGATTTAGAATTGAGTCCTGAAATAGTATAAGAAAATTTCACATCACTGCCATTCACAGTTTTAATGACATATCAATATGCATTTTCTATTTTTGGTCACAGCAGTTTGCTATTATTTTTTTAATAATACATATATATTATTTACTATAAAAATAATTAATTTAACAAATTCATTTACAAAATAAAAGGCCATTTATAAAATCAAATTACTCACTTTCGTAACTGTATGTAAAATTAAACTCAGAGCATGAGTAGCTTTAATCTGGCAACTGGTTTCACGATCATTGTCAATGACACCTAAAATGAATAAACATCTATTTAACATAAAGTAATTTTAAATCAGGAAATAAAAATAAGGTTTTCTACTACGATATCTCTTCTTAAACTTTTGCTACAGAATTATACCCAAATTCCATCTGTACATAAGAAAGTTTTTTGCAACTCCAATGAATGTGTAATTAAAAAACAAAACATTGTTGGGGGAAAATATTCATTTGAATAGATCTATTTGCAAAATTTTAAGAATATTTCTCAAATCAAGATTGCTTTCTGAATTAATTTTTACTACTAACAATTGAAAAATCTGGCATATGCTGTTAAAATTTTCGATTGTCTTCCATGCAGTTTAAAATAATGCATTATTTAAAAAAATCCCTAAGATCAATAGTTTACCACTTTTAGTCCTTAATCATCAGAAAAATCAAAATGGCAATTTAAGTCATTAATAAAAGAGTCATAGTAGTATAAGAATATAATAATTGAAATTTAAAACTCACAAACCTATTTGTCAAAAAGGTTCTCTTATAGAGCAAAGTTTATTACTTTTAGTCTTCTATCATCAGATACATATAAATGGCAATTAAATTCATATAATACTGGAAGGTGGAAATTAAAAAAAATAAAGGATACTTTAAAAGGTATTCCTTTTTTTATTAATTTATCTCCCTTCCCTGTTTTTGCATAATTTGCCTTTTTATGTTCAGAAAACTACAGAGACCACACACTTTTAAAGTCACCATCCTCCCACTCCCATGATGCTTTCAATTTAAAATTTTTAAGTATAATTTTGTATCAATTCAACAAAAAATCGCATACATGTATAAATAGTAAAATTAATTTTAAAAAACACACTTTTATTAGTATAATGAGAAGAAAATTTTTTAATTTCATAATTTCTACTTTTCATTCGTTAATTTATAATTAATTATAATAAACATTATTGAGTTCAAAAACACAATTTCCACAAATAAAGAAACAAAATAAATAATTAATAATGGATAATTAAAATTCTGAAAAAATACAAATAGGATCATAACATTATTAAGAGCATACAATTGTCTACAGTTCAAAACTAACATTTTAAATCTTAAGTAAGTCTTCAGTTACAAAATTCCATACACACAAAAATGAAACAATCCAAATTTCAGAAAGTATTTATAAATGGTAGCAAAATTTGAACATACTTTGCAACCAGTCTTTGCTCTCAAGCACTAATGAAGTCATGTCATCTGAGAATAAAAGATATCCAGGCACACTAGTAAATACTGTAGCCATTGCAAATATGCAAGCTTCTCGAATAAATCTACACAAAAAGAAAAGAGATAGAAGTTAAAAATCAATAATGCATGATTAAACATGCATAACTCAGAAGTTTGTGTGTGCTTCATAAGTTGTAGTAAATTATAACTTGTAATAATTAAATTTTTTTCCCAAAAATTGAAAAAGAATTAAGGAAGAAAAAACATCTTGTTAGAAGCAAATTTTAATTACAATTTAAATGTAAATTTAAATTAATTATAATAATTTTTATGCAAAAAGAAAAATAATAAAGCTAATTAAGATGAAATATGTTATGAATCCTTAATTTTTAATTAATATTTTTAGAATTCATCATTTGGATTATGACATTTTTAATGACCCAGATATTAAAAAATATAAAAATGCCAGCAAACAAACAATTAAAAAAATTATGATCAAATAGTTTATAAGTGCAATGTGAAATTTCAAGAAATAGCTGAGAAAATCATTATTGCATGATTATAAATTTAAAAATTCAAACAGGAAATTTCAAATTTATCAGCCAATAATTACATTACATTTATTTGATTTAATAAACTAATAATTAAAATTATTAAAAATTTAATATAAATTAAGTATGGTTCATACTTCATATTACAATGGTTCTGTCATACTTACAATTCTGCATTATTTCTCACATGAGCTAAAAATTGCAACAATGTTTGACCCATGTTTTGGCATATCTTTAGAAAGGGAGAAAAGACTTTTTCAATAAATAAAACCACATTAAGAAAATTATACAACTGAGCATTAATAAACTGAATTTCTGATAAAAAATGATTTGAGGATATGAAAAGGCTACTTGATATATTTGCCTTTGACCTTTTATTTTTCCAATATTGATTTGGTCTTTTTATTTTTTTCCCCACCAGGACTTTCTCAAAAGCTTGGCAGCAGATGAATTGTATGCATATTTCATTAAATACAGCAAATTTATATATAAAAAACATACAATTTCTCAATATTCTTATTGTTTTTATTTAATTACTTTTGGTGAGTGTGCAATTGTGAATTTGCCATGATAATGGAAATTTCATACTGGTACTTTCCCATTAGTAGGAATGTAGATAATACCCTACAGATTTCAATGATACCATGTGACATCTTTAAGTTGATTGCTATCTTTGAATCTTAATAACATATGCAGTATTAATAAAACAGATAACATTCATGCTTAGAAATGATTGGGGCATCAAATGGTGATATTTTTTAACTAACTAAACAAATATCCAAAGAATACCTTCTTAGTTTCTAATATAAGGAGTACGAAAAAACAAAGTATGGTAATCATAAAAAAATTTGAACTCAAGATTGTAATGAATTTTCACATTTTAGATCTCTCTGAATCTGAAAAACATGATTTTAGAAATATGTGCTTGTCTATCTAATTGTTCTGTAAACAAAAAATCCAAAAATATTGTGAGCTAAGCAAATTAAATTTGGTATACTACAGTAAATGTAAATGCTATGAATTATTCTAAGAATTTTATGTGATGCCAATAAAAGAATGAAAATTTTAATTTGATATTTCTTCATATTATATTTTTGTCCATATATCAGTTTTCAAAATTCCAAATATTTAAAAAGGCAAAATTCCAAAGCTTTCATAACACAACTGAAGAAAAAGTGGGATATATATATTTTTTAATGAATGTAGTGCAAGATCAATTTTAAGGACCTGTGCATATGAGCAATTCCTAAATGTGCAATTATTTTTCTTTTACATTTCAGTCAAAATTAATATATTCTTATTAATTTCTAAGTGTTTAAAACAATAAGAAATAAAAAAAATTAATATAAGCAGAGAAACTTATTTATTAAATTATAAATTATTTGAAAAATAATACTTACTAAAAAGATATGGAAATTTAAAAAGACTTTAAAATTTTTTTGTATGCGATGATTATAGAAATTTAATTTTCCTAAAATAGGAATAAAATCTAACTTAAAATATTAAAAATAAAAAATAGCTAGTTCCAATCTGTCCTTAAGCATAGAGATTACTTTTAATTATTAAGTTCTATAAAAAAATAATAATCTTAATCCTTACAGGTATATTTGCAGAAGCATGCATAACAATTCCTAGAGTGTAGACTAATCGACCCAGGACATAGCTGTCTTCTCCAAAAAGCTTCAACATCTTATTTGCTCTAAAATAATAGGAAAAAAAAATCAAGAATATCACTTGATAATAAACCAAATTATTATAATCAGGGCAATAATATAAAAAGCAACCTGGTTTTAAATGTCTTAAATAAGATAGTCAAATATGCAATAAATAACAAATCATGTACTAGTATAATAAAATACAACCCTTCAAACAAAAATAAAACTAATATATAATTTACAAAAACACAAATGGAAGTAGGTCAGTAATCAGATAATCAAAGTTATATACTTATCAAACAACTTTATAAGGCCGACAAGTCACAAGCTGGGTTAATAAAGTTACAAGTGGTTAATACGGCTTATAAAAATTAGATACAAGTGCAGCTTTTATAAAATGAAGTTGGATTCTTAATAAAAAGTGTCATTATTTTTAGTGCCACTTTTATTAATATTTTGTCAATAGATTTTTGAAAATGGAATACAGCAGGACTAAATTAGATGGTAATCAGATTGAGATACATATTGAAACAAAGTATATCCAGACGATACGACATTTGCTCTTAATACTAACACAACAATAGTTATTGATACATGATAAATTCCTCTCTATCTAACAGAAAATTTAAAGAAACCTGACAGTAACAGAACCTGAACTACTAAAAGATATATGCAAAAAAAATTTGTTCCTAATACGAAAACATCTCTTAATAAATTTTGTTGATTGCCTCATAAACCAAGATAAAACAATCAAAACAGTAGAATAATTTCTCAATGATTTTTGTTATTTTTTTCTGCACTTTATTTACAACAGATAGAGTTAATTTCCCAAAAACTTTCCTTCACTTCAATATGAAATTCCTAAATTATGCTTTCCTTAGAATAAAAAGTTTTAAATTACTGAAAATAAAACAAAATCCAGAATCATAAAGTTAGTCATTATGTCAGATGCAATCACCAATATCCAAAGAATTATTAATTATTTTGTAATAAAAACTGGAAACAGATAGTATGTACAAAATGGCAAGGTACTAATCATCAATGCATGAGTTAAGTTGCATTTTAACGTGATAATATGTTTACCACTATCTATAAATTATGACATACATGATTGCAAATCAAGTAAAATGCTTTGAAATGTCAATTGTTGGGTTATTACTTGTAAGCTACCAAAGCTTACAAGTAATTATTTCTTGGATTATAGGTGCTAAAAAATGTGTTGAAAAACATTATTAAACTTTTAATTAAAAATGTATCAAATTTTCATATTTTTTCCAAAAAGTTTATAGTAAATTGTTATACATAAACCTTTTTTAAATCGCTTTAAAAGTTAAAGAATCAACTTTTTATCATTAACTTTATTTCTATACCTTTTAATTAAAAGTTCATGATGTTGAGACAGATTCCCAATGGTTGTTCTCTTTGCAATTCTTCATTTCAACGATACACTGATTTTTGTCATTCAGTGTGCCTAATTATGTAATTATAATGTTCTATGTCACAAGTATGTTTAAAATAACACTTTCATTTGTTAGATTTAGTTGTTGCACCTTGCCTCCAAAGTGAAAGGTTGCGTCAAGATTTTATTTTGGCAATGCCTCTAAAAAAATTGAGTGCAAAGGAAAGGAGGGAGGCATACAATCATTAAGGACAGATCTAGACATCAAAAACTTTCAAATAAAACATAAACTGCCAAAATTGGCACAGAATGAAGGGCTAGGGAATTCTGTCATAGCTATTTCTCTTTCAGTAGAGAATATGTTATGAAGTAATATTAATGAAATTGCTCTCAAAACTAAGGGTTATGTATTGCAGGCAACACTTAGTGACATATCTAGAGACCATGAACTCTCATATAAAATAAAAATGGATTAAATCAATACACTGTTATGCAATTATTATTTTTCCCCCTTTCAGAGAATCTACAACAAATACTTTATACATGTTTTTTCAATTTTTCTCAAAAATGAAGGACAGTAGAGTACAGAGGAGCACTGATATACTGATACCATATTTAAGTCAAATTTATTGTATAAAAAAATGACAAAATCAGAACAATGATTGATGTTGGAACAATTTGAGTTTTCTTCTAATTTACTATTGATAAATGAAGATCAAACAGACTAATTACTAGGAATCATAGTTATTAATCAAAGAGATTTTATTAAAAAAAGTATTTCATTAATAAAAATTCAATTATTTTTGTGCAAGTCAAAACTAAATATACTACAAGAACAATTTATTAAATGTATTCCAGATTTTTATCTTAAGTTACAGCATTCTTAAGAATTATGATTGGCCATTGAATTTATAAAAATAATTGTATTGCCTAACAGTCAATACATTTTCCATAAAAGTGCATACTACTATTATACTTATTAATTGAAAAATGCCAAATAGAAAATAGATGCATACTAAATTGCATACTTATCATATTTGGCCATCAGAGGGAAGAAGAAGTAGCCTGCAACAGTGCTGAATCGATTTTCCATTGATTCTGGAACTACATTTCGTTTAACCTGAAAAAAAAAAATAATAGTACACAAATAAAACTCTAGCATCACACTGACTACAAAATGACTTCAATGTGTGTGTTTTGATTAAAAATGGAGTTGATTAATAATAGAGAAGTAACGTACATCAAATGTATCACTTTAATTTAATTTTGAAATATAATATCCATCTCACAGAAGGAAAAATGTCAAAGCACAGTAAAAGGTAAAATATAATTACATATTAGACAGTATATTACTTTATCAAATGCCTTTGAAGTCATATCAACCAACTCCATTATCATCATAACTTTAGTCATATTTTAAAGATATATAAAGACATGGATTAAACATATAGCATAATTACAATAATAACATCAAAAGTACAAAATGCTAGACTTTTTTTTGTATCTTTAAATATATTTGAAATGAAATATTTAAAATCCTATCTCAAATATATTTAGAATTTTAAATATGGCAAATGAATTAATATAAAGTATTCAATAAAAGATTTGCAAAATAATATTATCAGATTTAAATTTTTAAAAAAATTGAAGAAAAATTGCAACAAATTATCACACAAGATAATCTATACCTACAAAAAAGATTAATGTGTGTGGCGTCCTGCAGGCTAGATTGTTTGACCTACAGTTATTAAATTTGGCAACTTTGTACCTTGGTTGGAACTGTGCACCTTGAAGTGATTTTTTAAATTAGAATTTTAATTAATTAAAAATCAAGTGAAATTCCAGCATTTTTCAATAATTGTTTTTGAAAATGTCACCGCACATATATAATTTTTACATCAAGTTAAAAAAAATTATCTTTTTAATGATACCAATGTTTTAATCTATAAATTAAGTTTCTATTTTTAATAAATTTTTAAGAAATATTTTAATTATATTTTTCAACAATTTATTTCACATAAAAATAAAATTTAAACTCCATGAGCAAAATATGTTTAAAGGGGAAAAATTATCTTTTATATGCATGTTGTTATCACATTGACAAAAGATCAAATTAAAAAAAAAGTCAATTATTGTTGCAAATTAAACATATAAAAATGTAATTTTCAGCAAATATCTGAATGAAATAAAATATATTTTTTAAAAAAATGGAAGGAAAAGTTTTCTATTTCCTTTTTGAATACTATTAATTCAATAAAACAGTTTTATTTAGGACACACATGGCTTAATATAGTCAGGATATTCATTCTAATCAGAGCCAAACAGCTAATTTGTAAACTAGTAATAAACATTAAATGGTTTAAATAAAGTAGATAGTTACAGTTTATGTAACTTGAGTCAATAAATGCTCTAATGAATAACAAATTTTAAAGTTTTAAACATATCCTCTGCACTGTGATCATATTTAACTATTGAAACACTAGCATTTTAAATGAAAAGAGTTGCTGTCCAATAACTAAATATATCACAAAAATTGATTGATTTATGAAAACTGGGAAATTTTGGACCACTTCATTGCTTGTCTCTAAGAAGATAGGTCAGTCATCTCCCTAGGTTTCTCAAGAGCAATTTGCTTAAGAATATTAAATAATTGTTTTAAAATTTTAAATTCTAACTTCATAAATGAGTCAGATGTGATCACAATAGATAGATACTTTCATCTATTTAAAAGTTGGAGTGTTAAAAACAATATTCAGAACAAAGGATATCTGAAATTAAAACATCATAATTTTTTGAAATATATTTCTATATCAAATGAAATAAAAAAAATGTTGATGTTATTTAAATCTTTTTGAAAGTAAAACTAAAAATAGAATTTTATAATGAATCAGTGAAATTTTGGCTGAATAATTCTTTAAGGTATTATATAAATAATTTTCATTATTTTGCTGTGCAATTAAGACATTAATGCTTAATACTTCTGCTTTCAGTTTTCATAATAATAATAAAAAGATATGCTTAAATTCAGAAAGGAATATTTTTTTTATATAAATTGCAGCTTAATCATTTCCCCTTTAATTTCAAGATGAAATTTTATGTAGTTGATAGAAAATTAGTGAGAGAGATGAAACAATGAAAACAAGATCTTAATTATGAAAAAATTATATGACTATCAAAATTTGAAGCTGAAAAAAACTATTCAGAGATCAAGTTAATAAAATATGTAATTAAAAATTTTAATGAGCATTAATACTGGTGAAAAAAAGAATGTATCCTTTTATTTAATAATATGCAAATAAAAAGAATACATCATTTTATTCACAGGAAGGAAAAAAAAAATACTTTTGTAATATGCCGTGTTTTAGCAGCTACTCTTTGGTCAATAATGGTTTTCCACATCTTTTCAGCTGTGGCAATGAACTTTTCTTCAGTCTGCGGAACTACCAGTTCAGCTTTCTTAAGAGCAGATTTTGGATTAGACAGCAACTGACTGGAACAAGCAATGACCTAAAACAAATTTTTTGTATAACTATTAATAACATGATCAATATAATTTCAACGAATTTGATTACTTAAACTTAGTCAAGAATAATATACCATATTGAACACATGAGAAGTAGTTAAGAAAGTTTCTTATAATTTTTTAAATATTGATAAGGATAACATCTCAGCCAGGACATTCCTTTTGAGCTTCTCTAATATACCAAAAGCAAGGAATATCATGTGACCCAGCTAAACCATGCATTGCACCTCTTTAATTAAAATTATGTTCATATATGCGATCTGTTCTAAGATAGAAAATCTGGGATAAATTATAACCCTAATATAATTTTAAAGTCACATAGTTTAAGTAGTGATAAAAGAAACAACAATTTTTTGAAAATTTTTATACTATTTATAAATTTATGCATTATTTATTAATTTTATAATTAGCAGATCTGATAAATCAATTTTGAAGTTGTGACTCTATTGTCATAAACCTGGAACTCAACTGCCAGATTACACAATTTAACTTTCACTTTGGTTTCAAAGACAGGTTCATTAACCACTTAACACAATATTCGGATGCTAATTATTAATAGTTCATAGAAGAAATAAAAATAATTTATAAATGATAAAAGGAAAGCAATAATTTGAAACAAAAAATGCTTAAAATGTAAGAAAATACTCATTATGATTTATTACAAATATAAACAAATATTTTTAAAAAATGACTAATACAACTTAAAACAAAATGAAACATTATATTTTTTGCATCATGTTTTAGTTAGAATAGCATTTAGTTTTAGCTAGAACAATCAATTCTTGGAAAAAAAATATTTTGCATGGTGACACAGCAAAAAACAACATAAATATTTTAATTCTCAGAAATTAAAAAATATAAATATACTTCTTATTAATAGAACATTTAAAAAAGGAAAACTGATAGAACATATTTATGTTAAAATAAATCAATATTATGTAAATATTTTTATAGAAAAATTAATACATATTGAAAAAAAGCTGCAGCTTTCTTATTTATTTATTTTGTTTTCAAGCAAATGGTTTCAGTAATGTGAAATTCCAGCATAAAATGTACAAATTAAACAATTAATTAAGTATCCTATTCAAATATAAGAATTATTAAAAAAATATTGGTATCAGAATAAAGTAATTGCTTTAAAAAAACCTATGTATACATTAAAATTATTCATTAGACATTTCAATTAAATAGTGTTTTTCAAGTTATGTCACAGTTTTCATAAGTAATTCTTACATACTTCACACAACCTATATTTTTCATGTTCAAAATTTAATAAGCAATATTTTTTATTTTTATCATTTCTTTTTCTTTTTTCATTTGACTTTCTCTTTTTGTACCAGGAAAATTTCATTTTATGGATATTAAGTCATATTTTAAAATAAATTCATTACACAATCATAAATTATAAACAAAATTTTGAATATAAATTAGTTTACCTCCAAGATATCTAATCGTTGCCGTATATTGTAATTGTCTTCATAAAACTGTGAAGTAAGATATTCAGCTACCTGAAAAAGGATATTTTGGAAACATATTTTAAAGAATAAAATAGTTAAATATCCAAAAATAAGCTTGCTAAATTATGATATTAAAAAAATGAAAAAAATTCAAACTAATAATAATAAATAAATATGATAGCCAAATATTTAAAAATTCCAAATAAAAACATTCAACTAACATTTTTGATTTTAGCACTCATTGTTTCAATCTAAAATTTTCAACAACTCTCTATCAATAGTTTGAAATTGATTTAAATAAGCCAAAGTTGTTGCTTTTTAAAAATTTTACTTACTTTAAAGATTTATAATTTAGATTTTTTAAAAATTGAATTTAAATAACTCTAAAGATTAAATTGTGAGAAAACTTTTGAAATGCTATTAATTTTTTAATGTAAATGCCCATGTTAATGATTAAAAAAAAAGAAAAATTTTAATATTCATTTTGTTTGAATATTTTTAAAATGTCGTGAAATTAGATACAATTTATATACGATAAACAGACTGCTTACTAATACAGGACAATGAACAGTAAGAGACACAAGGATTCTATTCCGGGTAGGAAGAAAATCAGGAGTACAATATTTATCCTCCAAATGAAGCAATACTTTGGCCATTTCAACAGCAACCTATAAAGAGCAAACAATTCCTTTATAAAAGCATTTTAAAATTGATGGCATAATATACTAAGAAAAAATTTGTTATGAACCAGATATTGTAACCTAATAATTCTACCATACAAAACATACAAAAAAAAAAAAAAAAAAAATCAAATAATCACACAAGATGTTTTTTAACATATAACAACAAACTTTCGATGCAACACTTATTTTCTTTGGAATGATTTTTTTTATTACATAAAATTTTAGAATCAATTGTAAATCTTTGTTATAATTTTCAGCTGCCACTTTATTTTTTGCTTTGGTTACAATAAATCCATTATTTTATTAGATTCATAGACTCATTTCCCTATTTCTTATTATCTCTTCCTGCATTGAAAGCACTAGTTATCTTGTTTTTAAACAATGAATGCAAATTATTTTACGTAAGTTTAACAAGTTATCATAGAGAATAATTTTTTAAAACAATACATTAATGCTCAAAATTATGTTCTATGTGTTAATTCTAGCTTTATTATATTTCTAATTTCATTATTATTGTTCTCATTAAACTTTTCCCACAGCCACATCAAATCTGATTTGTCATTCTAAATCCTCCTACCAGTAACCTTTTCATTGTAGAAATATACTTCTTTTGTTCTATTCCCTGGGTCACAGACTGTTTTAAATAGATTATATCATATTTTAATTACATTTCAAAAAACAGATTGTTTTTTTTTTCTTTCAAAGTAATTGAACCTATCCGCAAGTATTGTAGATAAATAGCAATTAAAAACTAAAAAGCGAATGAAGTATCCTTTCTATATTCTCGATAATTCAATTGCATAAAAGAAAATCTATATACCTGTAGAAAAATAACAGCAAAAAAGTAGGGTTTAAATTATCAATATTTTTTCAGCTTTCTGAAGCACACTTCATAGCTAATTAAGAATAATTGACCATAGTTTTAATAATAAATAACTGAATATTATTAAGTATTTTCAACAGTTTCTGATTCAACTTTAAAACCACATTATTTTGGCCTTAGTCCATTAATATAATGTGTACTGTATTATTACATGAACAGATATAAGAATGTATCAAATATTCATAATAAAATATGAATTACTATAGATATATTCAGTATGAGCAAACACTTAGATGTAATTTTAAATCATATAGAAGCAGCTCAGCTATTGAAATTGGAGAAAAATCAATAATGAAAATGCTGATTAAATTATTTGATAATCATATTTTGAAACTGTAATTAGAATTAAAAACTAAATTCAGATATTCCCTTATAAGAGCTAAAAAATGTTTTTGATAAATTTTTACAAATCAATGTTGTGGCCAATCAATGCCAATATATGCCCTCTTTCACAAATTATGAACAACATATTTCAGTTCAATGAAAAGAAGCCCTTAAATGTTTTGCAAATCATTTATTTGCTTCATCATTTGAATTCAAAATCTTTTTTTTTCGATTATTTCATTTTGTTTAGAAAGATTTTAATTATTAGTTCTTACTTCAAATTTTTATAATGTCAAAGAACATAAATTCAAATAAATAAATAAATAAATCTTTTCTGTATAATGCTACTAAACAATGAATCCTAAATACATGAAAATACTGCAGCAACAAAGCAATTATTATACTACAGTAGCAAAGCAAACTATCACGAAAAATCTTACTTAAAAGGTAGCCAGCCCTTCAAATTTTTTAAAATTCTTGCACAAGCATAGACTTTTGAAATGCAGTAAAAATGTAAAAGTTCTACTTTTTTACTAAAAAATAAATTTCAGGTAAAAAAAAAGGTTTTACCATTTGATACAAACAATATTTTATATTATTATATTTCTTTTTTTATTAATTAAAAGAGGGGAGCACCTTTTTGTTTGTTTTCAAAATTTACTGGCATTGCATCTAATTTTAACAAGTCTTTTGTTACAATTAGGTGTTTGCTGATTGAATAATTATATTGTTTTCTTGTGCAAAGAAATAATGAGCACAATGAAATAGCAAACTGCAATAAAATCATAAAAAAATGGATAAACAATTTTGGATAAAATGGATGAACAATTTTAACAATTAGGAGTTTGTTCATTGTATAACTGTATTGCTTTCTTATGCAAAGGAATAACAAGCTTAATAGGAAGCAAACCAAAATAAAATCATTAAAAAAAGTGGATAAAAATGAAGATAATTTCTAATTATCCTCAGCTATATGGTATGTAACTGAAAATTTACTGGCATTGCATCTAATTTTAACAAATAATTACAATTAGGTGATTGTTCATTGCATAACAGTAATGCTTTCTTATGCAAAGGAATAATGAGCACATTAAAGTAGCAAACCATAAGAAAAACATCAAAAAGTGGATAAACAACTTTTCTCAATGAAATCATTTTAAAAGGCCCCAAATGAGCAGAATTTCTTGCTATAAACAGCTATATAGTATGTAACTGGGGGAAAAAAAGGAAGAAGAAGAGAGAAACAAAGCCACTTCTTTCTACAAACCTCAAAGACAGTAAAAATCTACCCTAAAGGGTTATTCGAAACAACAGAATATCTCTATGTATATCCTCATGAAACACTAATGTTCAATCAAGCTGTAAAATTTCTCTTTCTATAAGGATGCAGTGATTAAAAAATACTCATTTACCATAAATAAATCTTTAAAAATCATGTAAGCTCTCCAGTAAACTGATACACTTTCACCCACAGTTATATATATATTTTTTATCCCCAGATTTAGTTGCAAATTTTTAAAAATATTTTTTTCTTAAAAAGCCATGCCAGTCTGCCTTTTCTGAGACAAATTCATTCTGAATTGATTTTAAAGTAATAAAATGTAGTTGGAAAAAATAATAATAATGTATACCTTTTCCATTTGTTATTTAGAAACAATTCACACACAGTATTAAGAGAAATACTATTCTTCCTCTTCTTCTTTGCACAAAAGAATTTATAAGCTTGTTTTTTTTTTTAAATTAAATTTTATTTTGTTCATTTAAGAAGAAAAACTTCTTGAATTTGCTTCAGCAATTTTTCAAAAACATCAAAATAGCAAAAAGATAAAATTATTTATATCTTTGTTTTAAGAATTCTTATATGAAATAAAGGAATTTACAAATAAATGATTTTTTTGAATAATTATATGACATTTAGAAATGTGTTAGGATTTTAAAGGTTTAGGAGTGGAAAAAAATACAGCATTTTATTCTCACTTCAAGAGCATTATATATTTGCCATTATCGTGCCCCCTACCCTAGACCAGCATCTACAGATGTACCTCTTTTGCCACACCACAGGTAAATGAACAATAGTAGTTTAAATAAATTAAATACGCCACACAATACTTACTTCATGAACTTTGTCTGAATTCGATTCAATCAAATTTTCAGCATGTTTCAAACACTGTTCAAACCACTCTTGCTCCTCTTGTTCAATTAAACCTTGCAAACAATCGTTTAAATAGAAAGGGCGTTTCAATTGCTCTTGAGGTGCATCTTTAGATGTATCATATGGCTCTAAGTCATCATCACTGCAATAAAGGTATTTTATCAAAGATAATTATGGTCTAAATGTAATCACAATTTCAGATTAAAAAAATAATTTAATTTTGGAATTCTTGCTCCTGTGAAACAAACCAGGTGCCATTCTGAGTTCTGTGAAACAAATTTACTTTTCACAAATTTGGTTTTTGAGCAAACACATCATAAGATGCTTAAGTGGACACTTTTTTATTTAGTCACGGTAAAAAAAAAGTACAAAATTAATTTTCTTCGGTATCAATACATAAATATATTTGATTACACAATGCAAATTTTTAATACAAATCAATTAAAAAAAAGTTATAATTTATCTCAAAAGTTAAAATAAATGATTTATTTTATGGTTTTTTAAAATGTAAATGAGCTTTTCAATTCTTTTAAAAATATTCATGTATAATCAGATCTATATATCTTTTAAGTCATATATTTATAAAATAGTTAAAACTGCAGATTACAGTTTCTTTTTTTCAAAATGCTTTTCTTTATTATCAGATTCTATATAACAATATTCAAAGCTTACATAAATAAGCATATGAAAGAAAATTTTAAGAAGAAAAGCTGGTGTAAATAAGCAGATTACACATCAGAACAAGATGAAAAAAATAAAATAAATTTAAGATATTTCAAAATAACTATAAAGATTTACATAACGAAAAAAATATAAAAATCCATGGAAAATAATAAAACTGTAAGATATTAAATATATATACACGAAAATAAATTTCATAAAATAAACAAAGCAAAAGGAAAAGATACAAATATTTCAAGCTTAAAATGATATATAAAATCAATGAAGGAAAAAAAAAAAAAGATTAAAAATCCAAAATTATAAAGATAAATCTGCAGAGAATTTATGATGCAGGAATGGTAAAAATGATTTGTTCATAAACTTTCATACAGTACATGCATGTGAACACAAATATATGCAAATGATGTAGACATTTAGTAGTGCATTTTTAAAGTGATAGCAGGTGGTATGTGCTTGACATCTTTTTAAATGCTTAAAATTTGAATAAATCTAAGAATTAAGATGAAACAATATTACTAAAATAAAATTACACTAAAGGAATGCAACTACAGAAAGGGAGATTAATATATTTTCATACAATAATTAAAATTTTATGTTTTAATCTTAAACTTTTTTTTCTGTTTTCAAATGCTATTAAAAAAGCAAAGCAGATAAATCAACTTGTTATATCACATAACATATAAATTAAATAAAAAATATTTCTAACTTAGTTGGGTAAGAACTGAAAGTCAATTTACATATTCATGCCATTTCATGTTTCAAGGAATAATGCTCATAGAAAGCCAATAACTGCCACTAAACAAAAGCGATCGCTTTTGTCGAATGGTTAAGTTACGCGACTACAAACTCAAACATCGCTGGTTCGATCCCCGCTCAATCCACTACATTGGTGACCTCAGACGATGAACCTTCAAACAGCTGTCGTGGGGCTATCTACCAGCAGCAAACTCAACCAAAGCAAAGTTGTCTGACTCACTTGACACAACAACAACAGCTATCACCATCAGCAACACTAAGTCGTCAGACACACTTGACGCAGCAGAAACTCTCGCAT
Source organism: Argiope trifasciata (assembly GCA_026543055.1). Classification (NCBI taxonomy): domain Eukaryota; kingdom Metazoa; phylum Arthropoda; class Arachnida; order Araneae; family Araneidae; genus Argiope; species Argiope trifasciata. Next base: position 47,268 of record JAPMOQ010026141.1, on the reverse strand, counting down.
GCTCACTAAAAAAACATTTGGTGCTAAAAATCGTTTGTCTCATCGCAGTCTCAATGGTGGGGGAATATTGTAGTGGTATCTTAACAAGACACTAGTGATTGCTTTTGTTTAATGGTTATGTTACGCGGCAACGAATCAAAAAGTCCCAGGTTCATTCCTACTCAATTCAATCCACTACATATCAATCAAACAACATTTGCAACTTTATAAGCCAAGAAAGCAAACTTTTATTTTAATTTTCAAACTCATTTAAACAAAGTAAAATAAAAAAATATATTTTAAAGTTTTGAATTCTATTACTATACAATAATTATCAGTAGCCAATAATTAATAGAATACATAAAATCTATCAATATACTTGCCTTTCATCTTCTACAACTTTACTTGATTCATTTGTGTTTTTCAATTCTTTTTCTCCTTTCTCTGGCTTTTCTTCCTTGAACAAGTTTATTCCTTCCAAACACCTAATTAATAAATTTCGAGATTATTAAGAAGAAAGAAGATATTTTAATCAGCTTCAAAACATTTAAGAGGAATCATTTTTCAAATACACCAAACATACAAAAGTGCAGTTTGATAAATTTGAAATAATTTGTGACAACAACTTTCTTACTCAGTTTTTTACATACAAATATAAAACTAAAAACTTATACTTAATTATCCCTAGAATAATCAGCTGTTATATGTTTTAAAATAGTCAGATAAATTTCTTTCTTTTTTTTTTTTACCTTTCAAATAACAAATTATTTTAATTGATCAAATAATTATCTACTTTAATATCAGCTAAAAACTTTTTATTTATAATTAACGCCTAACCGATCCTAAAAATACTGTTTTTTTTTTTTCCTTGCAGAGTTTAGTTACCAATTAATTAATTTGAAACAGCATATAAAAAAAACTTGTTTGGGGACTTAGTAATTTAAATTTTTAATTTTGCAAAGTAAATTTCATGTCAATTTAGATGCAGAAAATGTAGCATTTAATTAATGATTTTTTAAAGAGAAATGTTTAAAATTTTGCTCATTTTTCAGCAGGAAAAAATAGCCTGGAAACTAATAATAATAAGAAATAATAATGCATAATTTTAGTTTAATATCACAACAAAGTTTAAATTTTGGCTTTAAATATTATTTTCCAGTAAGCTCAATTTGGTAATAAGTTTGGAAACATATGCACGTAATGTTTCAATACTTGGTGAATGTTTTGGTTTTATCAAAATAACAAAAATATAGCAGCAGATTTCTAAAAACAAAGAATGGTCATTTAAAAATAACCATGTTTAAAATTTTCACACTTTTTAATTTCATTGTATTTATGGGATAACAATGACTTTACTAAAAATTAGAATTTAATTTAAGAATAAAAATTATGAAATCTGTTTTTTGGGGCTTTTTTTTTTGTTTGATAGTAGAGCAATCAATACAATACTATAGCTGATATTACAATACTATTTCCATCATATGTGATTACTGTCCACATATCAAGATATGTGGACAGTAATAAAGATATAAATATAATGACTATAATGGACATAAATATATGATTACATAAAAATATCATATAAATATATGATATAAAGATATAATGATTATCTTTACTGATTTTCAAATATTTTCTAATTGAATTACTTTAATCACAGTTATTTACAAGGATGAAGAACTAGAAGAAAAAAGATTGCAAAAATAACACACAACCGTTCCATTTTTTCTTCCAAATATAATTGATTTCCAAACAGAAACAATAACATTCCATTAACAGAATTTGCAAATTAGGAACTGATATTTTCATATAAATAGGAATATATTTTCAAAAATCGTACAATTAATCCCCTTTTCTGTAAGTTATTCGATATGTATAAGTAAATCTACATGGAAAATAAATTTAAACAAACAAACAAACAAACAAAAAATCCTAAAAATTTTTTAAACAATTATTTAAAATTGAACTACTTAATATCCAATGTTTATTTTTCATAGATCCATTTTAAAGTCAGGGCAAAAATTTTTAAATAAAAATGGGTCAAGGTAAAAAAAAAATAAAAATTTGAAGTAAAAAAAAAAAAGAATAAACACAGCTAATATACTAAATGACCACATTTTTTTAAAAATATCATTTTGACTTAAATTAAAATTCTCAATGTATTAGAAAATACTTACAAAGAATCTTTGCCTGGATTACTTGGAATAACCATTAAAGCCTTCAATTCTGTCATTAGATTTTCATCTACAATATCCTAAAATTTGTAAAAAGCAAAGATGAAAACTCTTTAACTTTACAAATTAAATTATATAATCCAACTGTAAAAATTAGTTTATTCAATTAGTTGTATGGTATCTTGTATACAGATGATTTGTCAGCCAAAAAAATTATAGCTTTCACAAAGAAATTTTATTTAAGAATATAAAAACATAAACCCCCCCCAAAAAATAAACCAAAAAAAAAAAACATTTTATTTTCAGTTTCAGCAAATTTATTTTGCTTATATTAAATTTAGCATAAGATTAATATAAATGAAATGCCTAATTCTAATATCTTGATAATTTACAATGATAATAATTAATCTCAGAATAGGGAAAAGATTTCCACAATGAATTTCTTCTTGCTATGTTTGATATTAATATATTATAAATCAATGACTAATATATGCATTCCATTCCTAGATAATCCAATAAATATTCCATCAAAAAAGTTCAAGTAAGCTTTTCATTTGAGATTACCTACTATGTAAATAAAACTTGAATGCCTTAAAATTAAAAAAGTATAAATGCAATTCACAGCAACTCCTTTTTTTACACAGCATTATGATAAGTATAATTTTTATAAATCTTGCTGACCAAAACAAAGGGATATTTCTGTGAATGAAATTTAGACAAAGTGGAAAGAGGAGCTGATTTCGATTAAATTTCAGATTTGACGGAAGCACAGCTGATAGAAAAGTCAGTCAGTTTATATATGAGCTATAAATAGCAATATATCATCTAATTTTATAGTTGATTCTTTTTTCTTAAGTTGGTAAAAAACAAATAGTGTAGCAGTTATATAACTCTATCTTCTCTTTTAGATACTAGATGATGATGCCTGATAGTTTATCCCATATGCCATCCCATAATGCATTGCAAGTGTAATCAGAATGAGATGTGATACTGTACTGTTAAGCTGCACGTGTGAATGTCTTGTCTTGTTTTTGTTCAGTACATGAATGTGATTATTCAAGAAATGTCCCTGAAAGCATAAGTCCTGTTGCTTCCTGCACAGATCATAATAATCTACATTCCACCACAGTATTAATTAGCTCTAGAAGTAATTCAGATAATTCAAGAACCAATTACAGTCATTTTGAAATAAAACTTTTAATTTAATACAAAATTTTGAATAAAGAATCTGTTTCTGTTCTTAATGCTTCTATGAATTTTGTTTCCTAATTGTGTTATTACAAAGAAGAAAATATTAAGAAATATAATAGATGGGAACAGAAAAAAAAAGTCTGATGCTTATCTTTTCATCAATAGTAGATTAACAGTATTCAAACTAATTTCTTGTAAATTAAAAATCCAGAAATATTTCTTACTCAAAATATTAATATATTTAATAATTGCCTTTAGATCTATGGAAATCATAATAATAATAATTTTTACTGAATTTTTTTTAGTTGAGATATATTAAATCAAGGTTTTTATTTATGCATTAGAGAACCACTTTTACAATTCAACAGAGAAAAAATTAAATTTCAATAAAAATGTCTTCTACATTCTGTTTATTTTTATAATTAACTTTTTTTAGTCGTGTCCATGTTTTCGCAGAAAGGGGATGCAGTAGCTTCTGAGGGTAAAGACTCCTCAGCACCCAGAGGGCAAAAGTCTGACTTGTAGCTCACACACACCACACAACCCTTTTTAGGGGGCGGTCGAACTCATTCATACATCCGCAAGCCAGAATTTAGATCCAAATCAGAGACTGACTCATCCCTGATTCAGTATCACCAGAGGTATCGTTTTGTTATGGGAACTTGGAGGACTTTGCAATCTCGACATATTTAACGTGCCTCAACTGCCATTAGCCAACACGGCGGTCTTTGGCCGGGATGAGGACCGAACCTGAGACCTTTCGGTTACGAGACTGACGCTCTACCAACCAGGCTACTGCGGCCCTTATAATTAACTTGTCACCATTATAAGGGAAAAAAAATTGAAGATCATTCTTAGATTTTCAAAAAAACTTATTTGAGTTTGCATAACAATAATATTCCAAATGAAGGTTTCAAAGATACACAAAATGTAAAATAAGATTTGTTAAAGATTTAGCAAATTTTAAAAATTGTGTGACATAATCTGTAATGCATAGAAAGAATAAAAAAAATTAATTAATGTTCTTTCAAAAATGGGCAATAGTAATGCAAACATATATAAATTCTTCATAAATTTTCTTACTTCATATTTCAGCTTAGGACCATCAGGATCAATGGAAGAAACAACAAAATTTCCTACAAGCATTGCCAAACTTCGAATGCAATCTTCACAGTTTCCAACTCGGATCATAGTTCCATGAATAATTTTATCAAGACAAGCTACAAATAGATCAGAATATAAACAATTGATTACATTATTTTCATTCACTATTGGATTTTTTTTATTTGAAAACTTCAATAAAAAGCATAAGTATTCATGCATTGCTTTAAATAATACTAGCCGCCTTTGGCGACCAGATGGTTCTAAAATTTTCAATTAATTCACGTATTCATTAGCCTTGAATTAATTCTGGGCATTGATTAGCCTGAAATTAATATTTTTTTTTAAGATGAGGGATGGAAAGTTCTAAAAGAACACATTTTCCTAATAATATTCGTTAATTTTATAAATCAGTCAGTTTTAATGATTGATTTAGAAGACTGATTGATGTAACAACTTCTATTTAAAATATTAATAAAAATATTTTGAAAAACATGGGTGGCAGAGCAAAGCATGAAGAAATCTAAAACTCATTAATCATAAATGCATTGTTTGACTAAAGCGTTTATCTATACTTATAATAAAGCTCAATGTGTGTGTGTGTGTTTGTGTTGGCGCTCTACAGGCCAGACTGTTGGACCTACAGCTACCAAATTTGGTACATGTATACCTTGGAGGTCGGGAATGTGCACCTAGGAGCCCTTTTTTCGAATTTTTAATTAGAATTTGAATTAATTAAAATTTAAGCCAAATTTCAACGTTTTTCCGCTATAACTTCGGAAAATATGATCGCATAAACATGATTTTTACATCAATTTAAAGATTAAAAAATTAGCCTTCTAATGGTATCAGTGTTTTAATGTAAAACTCAAGCTTCTATTTTTAACAAATTTTTAAAGAACTATTTTAACCATGTTTTTTCAGCACGCGACTGGATAAAATAAAAGAATGCTGGAAGTTCAAATTAAAAAAAATTATCATCGCAAAATAAATCAACAGAAATGCAACTTTCAGCCCGTGACTGGATAAAAGAAAAGAAATATAAAATGTGATATTTTCTTTAAAAAATAAATACAAAGCAAAGGTTTCTACAATCGTTTGCAATATCTATATCATTAACTCAATAAATCTTCTTTATTTACGGTAAATCTGATTGAATTTAGACAGGATATGCATTGAAATCCCGACTCAATGGCATATTTATGTAATCGTTTGCGATATCTGTATCATTAATCTAATACTTTTTTTCCGTTTCTCGCATTCTTTAAAAAACATATTTAATATTTTGGCAACATCATCGAAATTTTTTTTGATATTTTGGAAGCATAACCGATGGTTAAAACTGACTGATTTATAAAATTAAAGAATATTATTAGGAAAAGGTGCACTTTTAGAACTTTTCGTCCATCATCTTAAAGAAAATATTAACTTCAGGCCAATCAATGCTCGGAATTACTTCAAGGCTAATGAATATGTGATTTAATTGAAAATTTTAGAACGCTTTACTTATGGCGAACCAGCTGTTCGCCAAAGGCGGCTAGTCGTAACTAAAGAAGATTTGTTGAATAAATGATTTAGATATTGCAAAAGATTATAGAAACCTCTGCTTTGCATTTATTTTTGTAGAAAATATCACATTTTATGTTTTTTTTATTTTATCCAGTCATGTGCTAAAAGTTGCATTTCTTTACATTTAATATGAAATGATAGTTTTTTTTTAAATTTGAACTTCCGTCATTGTTTTCTTTTTTTTTATCTAGTCACAAGCTAAAAAAAAAACATGGTTAAAATATTTCTTTAAAAATTCGTTAAAAATAGAAGCTTAAGTTATACATTAAAAAACTGATACCATTAGAAAGCTATTTTTTTTTTTATCTTTAAATTGATGAAAAAATCATGTTTGTGCAATATTTTCGGAAGTTATAGCGGAAAAACGTCGAAATTTGGCTTAAATTTTAATTAATTCAAATTCTAATTAAAAATTCGAAAAAAGGGCTCCTAGGTGCACATTCCCGACCTCCAAGGTATACATGTACCAAATTTGGTAGCTGTAGGTCCACCGGTCTGGCCTGTAGAGCGCCAATACACACACACACACACACGCATTGAGCTTTATTATAAGTATAGATATCATCAGGTAGCACTGATTGTTTATAATAAGTATAGACAAATCTTTAAAATTCAATGATTTTAAGAAAATTTGCTTTAAACCCCTTCAATATTTTTGGCTAAATTAATTTCTTCACTTATCTGATAAAAATAGCAATACTCACAACTAAATTTTTTGATTATTTATACAGTAAAAAGGGCTTTATAATTAACACTGTATTACAGTGCAAAGAAATAACATTTGGAGGCTTTTCTATCAGATAAGATTTGATACATTTCTGCACTTTTGGTATTTTGTTGCACAAATACTTATGTTATTCTGTTTTTAAATTATCTTGTCCATAAACATATGAACATAAAAAAAAGTTACTTGATCATGCAGATCAAAAATTAGACACAGACTTCCAATTTCAACTAAATTTCATCCAATTATCCATCCAGCGGATGCCTTTTTGAGTATCAGATTCAAAAATACAAATAATATCAAGGACATGATTATTCTTAACTAAGAGAAATCTAAAAGGTATTGATTCATCAAACTCTCAAGATTGATTTTTTAAAAACTATATATAACTATAATGATACTTTAAAATCTAATTTAAACAATTAATTTCCTAATTTTTAGCTCAATTCAGCACATACGAAAATTATAAAATATTCTCTTATTTCTTGATCGCATTCGACTTTTTCTATTTGATTAATTCAACAGAAGTACTGAGAAAATATTTAAAGTTACATTTTGATGCACTCTGAGTGAAGCAATAATAAATGACAAGCTTAGCACATTCTTTTAAAAGACTCCTATAATTTCCTTACGTGGGATTGACACACAATGTCCCTATTAAAATCTCACAGTATATATTCACATGGATAAAATCTTCAGATTTTCTTTATTTTGTGTTAAGCTTGTTGCTTTTGCTTGCATAAAAGATAATACTTCCCAAGATGGAAATAAAACAAAATTCAAAATTCAAAAAGTTTTTCCTGTCTTCATCGCGTCTCTGCTTTAGAAATTATGCGCACACACGTACACACAAAAGAAAAAAAGTAAAAGAGTGTTTGCAATATATAGTTTAACATTTCAAAAGAAAATTATTTGGAATAAATAATTTATGTATGGAACTTTTAGGAAGTATGTAAATAACTAGAAATTTTTTGTTGGTTGAAGAGTTAAAACCTTTTTGTAACTATATATCAAAATAAAAAACAAGATTTCCTTATAAGTAAGTACCTTTTGCATTAGAAACATTTTCCATTTGTTTAATCCACCCAGCACAGACAACGAGAGCCGAAGCTAAATATTTCTGTTGCTCAACACTTTGGTATTTTGCAGCACTTTCATCAGACCAGCTCTTAACTAAAGCATTGAAAATCTAGAAAAAGTCACAATAAATTAAAATTTTCCCAACAATTATAGGATAACATTATTGGTATCAGGCATATATAATATAGTAAGCATATCAAATCATCAAAAAAATGAAATGCATGTTTTTGATATAATTGCAGACAATAGGAAAAAGTAGATAATATTTACTATATATTATAAAAGAGATGGTAATTTAAAAGATAAATTTATGTCAATCAGAGCTTAATTCTTCTAAGTTTAGTTTAGTTATATTAACGTCCCGTTTTAAAGCAACACGAGGGCTATTTTGGGACGGACCTCGTAATTTTGAACCACGGTCAGATGACGAGGACGACACCTGAAGTGGCACCCCCCTCTCCACACCACGCCACACCAGTGGGAGGACGTTTGGCCTGACAGATTTAACGTGCAAGAGACCCCCTCACACGACGGCTCTTCGGTGGGATCGAGTCTCGAACCTGCAACCCTCCGGTTCCGAAGCCGAGACCTTACCACCAGGCCACCGCAGCCCTTAATTCTTCTAAACTTTCTTTTTTAAATTAAAAATATTAAATATTATTCATTTTTAAAACATGTGATTAAAGATAATTCACATTCAATAGTCATATTCAATTCATTATATAATCATATTTAAATTTCTAAAACTTAATTATTAATAAAGTTTCAATAAGTCAAGCCAGTTTACAATGTTCACATTTCTATGAATTATTTTTCATTGTGATATTATAATGAATAAATGATATCATTTACAGTATTGTACTTACATTCCAAAAGTGTGACTGACGACTGCTTGCACTGGCAAAATATCCAATAATATTTTGTAACACAATTGTCTAAAATGCAAGGAAGAAAAATTAACACAGCCACACAACATCAAAGACACAGGATTCTTACAAGGAAAATATTTCTTATCTTCTTCATACATCATTTCAATAACTTTATTATCAAAAATTCTAAATTCTTTTAAAACCTATTCAATATTCTGTATCATACCAAAACAAAATGCAAATATATATTTCTTTTCTAATCAATTATTTAAAAAAATTTGAAGGGCAACAAAATTTTTTCAAGTTTATTAATTTTCTGTCAACTAATTATATGCTTAATTAGTTGACAGTTCGGCTTAATATAATTTAAGCCGAAATTACAATTGTTCAAACCTGTAGAAAAACAAATTATTGATTACTTTTTAAATTTTGTTATCAAATACCGAGAATTGCAAGGAAAGTTGAAGTAAGACCTTTGTGGCAATTAAACACAAAATTAATCTTTTTTATTAATTAAAAACCATTTCTCCATTGCACAAACAATATGTCATAGTTTTAACTTGTTTAGCATACATAATTTAAATACAGAAAAAAATATTTAAATAAAATTTTATTCCTTTTTATCGATATTAAAAAATGACTAATTTCAAAAAAATTAGTGAAGCTCCCTATTAATTAAAAATTTATTTAATTCAATTATTTATCCAATTTTTTTTTCAAATTTATTCAATTGTTGACTATTTACCTTTTAATGATCTGTGAAGAATTAAATTATCTATAGCTGTCCTTAATAATTCTTAAAATTAATATGAGGTAATTTTAACTGAAATTATAATATTTGGAAATATCTTGGGGCAACCTATTCTTCTATTTTGATTAAAAATAAAGAGTAAAATTTGTATATTCTTTTTTACTTCCTATTAGAATTTTTTGAAAAAAAAAAAAGAAGATGTTGATTTAAAAATGTAATAATATCAGATAAGAAATAAATTTTGAAAAGGCCATTTTTATATAATAATGAATTATACTAAACATAAACACCAAGGAGTAAAATTGGTAGGGCAATAAAATAAACAAACTTACATAAAAAGGTTCTTGTTATTCAAAAAAATATTGTAAAATTATTGTATAAAAGAAAATCTCAAAAATAACAAAATTCAATTTAAAAAAATGGTTCATATCATACATATAATAGATATTTATTACACTTAAAATGTATTTGTCTATAGGCACATGGATTAAACCTCTTATTTTTGCACATATGTATATCATATATTTTTCATTCATTTTTGCTACAAAAAATTGTTGCACTTAGCTTCAAATTTTGTTCATAACAGTTAAGTAGAAAGAACGAAGCATAAGAAAGATTTTGTGGTAGCTAATCAAATTTTTTTGTTACATTCTAAGCGATAAATTTATCATACTCACTCTGAACTGCTGTTATTGTTTTCCAACAAAAAGGCCTTATGCTTTCAAATTTGAAAATTTCATTTCAGTTTACTCTTACTTTATTGTTTAGTATTAAACATTTTGTTCCTTTTTAAGATACATTTATGATTATAAATATTACTTGAATTCTAATGCATTTATTTTTTAATTTTAACAATATGTTTTCAATATTCATTTATTATAAAAAAAGCTAATTTAAAAAAAAGGTTTCTACATTAGTTTACTGTATTTTGTTAGTTAATGTTTTTAAATTTTTAATTAAAAGTAGTTACAATTAATGAGAGGATGAGCATATGATATTAATTTTTTGAAAGAAAAAATTTTGTACATTAAAAATATAAGACATGGAAGTATATTAACCAACGAAATACTGGTACATCAACTCGTTTATAAGTAATTGATTTTTTTATTGCTGTCAGATTAAAATTTTTTAAATTTTTACATACAGTCTACTCAAAAATTTTTCTGATAAATTCAAGAAAAAAACTCTCTTGCTCTATATATATATTATTAAAAATTTGGTATATATGATTAAATAACTATTATCTGTTGCCCAAATAAAAATATATAGCTTTAAAACTTAAAACACTCACTAAACTGTACTAACACATTTCTTTTAATAGGCATAAAATTTTAGATATACCTTCTTAAAATGTCGAATAAGCAACAGTTTGGTGGCCATAACATAGTTTAATTTTCTGTTATTTGCACCTTCATCACCTAATACCCACTCAAGATTACCATACCTGAAATAAATACAAAGCAATTGAAATATGTTATATTATTCAATATAATTAGAAAAGTATTCACAATCTTGAAAAATCTGCAGTGTAAAAAATTTTGATAGTGCAATCAATTCAACTTGCATATCAATTAAAGTAATCTCTATAAGATTGCTTTATATTTTTATAAAATTTTTCATTTTCAAAAATGACAACAAACCAAGTAAAATTCCTAATGCGATACTAAAACAAAAACAAAAGGAAAGCAATTAATTTTCCCTCTTCCTAAATAATTTTTTCAATCTAATTAATTCTTTTATACAAAAGGGACATTTTCATTAGCATTTAATCTGAAGATATTTAAAAACTGATTTAATATACTAGTATCTCATCAGAATGCTGTAGAAAAGGTTCTTTTTTGATTTCCTATTTTTAAATCATAATCAGATGGCAAAGATTCAAAGGTCTATAGAATTTGGCATCCAGAATAAGATGGACATTAGGCCATTGAAGCCTACAGAGATTTAAAAAATGCAACAAAAAAGTATTATTTATCCTTTAAAAAAAGAATTTTATACAGAACATTTATAATTTTTACATTGACAATTAAATATGGCAGATGCAAATGGTATAACACTTTAACTAGTTCTAATTAAAAGAATCTATGCAATAATAAAATTACAAATACATGGAAAACAAACTAAGTAAAAAAGAATTCCAGAATTTTATATATTAAACAGAAATAAACCAAACAGAAACAACCAAAATAAAATTAGAATATTTTGGCTCAATATTCCAAAAACATGGGGTGATAGGTGGAATTGAACAGTCATTACCACTAATCACAATCAACAATATTTTTTATACATACATTTTTCAACAAAGAGAATAAAAGCCTCAACCACATATTACGAATTTCAATCATACCATTTTGCATTATTCATGATACAATACTATAGGAAATGAAAAGTCTGGTGTATTTCAATTCATTAAAATTCTAGCTTATTTTCAAGTAAATATAACTTTTCAGAAATATAAATTCAGTTAATAAAAATTTCCGTAAATATAACTTTTCACAGTGTTTCCTTTTGTAGCATATAAGCATGTATAATTATAATGTTATTGCATTTCAGGTAATCCATACATAAATTGTATTAAATTAGCAACTAAGTTGAATAAAAAATACTTTTTCTTTTGTAATTATTCATGTCACCACTTTCCCCAAATATTATGTATTCCAGGATTTTTTTTTTTTTTACTTTTTAGTACAAAAGTGCATTTAATAAAAGTTTTCACAATAGAGATAATGAGACTGATTTATAATGATTAATATATATTTTTCAACATTCTTTTATCAATGTTCATGCATCAACCTCTGACAAATTCAGCTCTACTTATTGTTAATCAGGAAAAATATAGCAACACTCTTATTTATTGACACTATGATTTTTAAAAAAATTGTTTTTATTCCTTCCCAACATAATATAAAAAGAATTACAGATTTGACTAAATAATTCAATTTTAATGATAATATTGTTCATAGCCTTAGTAATAAAAGGACTACAAACTTATACCAAAAATATAAACATCCTATAATAAATATCATAAAATAAAGAAAATACTATAAATAAAAAAATATTACTAAAAATACTAACCATGGTGTAACTAAAAGCAAATTAGTTGTAAATGATTCTAAGGATGAAAGTGGTATTTTAGTGATTAAATTCTGTGAAAGTCTTCTCCAGATAAAATCACTTTCAGAACGTCTACTTAATTCCATATATAATCTCCTTGCAACGACATCTGTAAAAAAATATATATTATATTGCAAATTAATAATACTAATATAAAAAAGAATAAATAAATCATATAAATTTATGAACTAAAAATATTTATGAAATATTTTTTTAATATAAATATTTTTTTGTTCACGTAAAAACTGAAACTATTTTTAATAAATTATTATATTTATTTAAGTTTTAATTTTTGAAAGTATTTCCTTTTACAATTACATTTAAAAGCAAACTTAAAATTTTCATGCTAATCAAAAAATATAAAATCATTTTTAAAATTTCAATGTCTTAAAATTTTTTCCTCGGTATTAAATGAAAATAATTTCTTACTTTTTATTTGATTTTCTGTTAAGAATCAAAGTACTAGGTCAATAATTTTCTCATTTTTAAATATTTTATAAACTTACTGAGATAATTTTGAAACAACGACTTCTTTAACATCAAGAAATGTTAACGAATTATTTTAAGATGAGATGATTTGGATTCACTCATTCTAGATAGCTGCTCCCACTATTCAAAACAATAAATCTGCTTTGCTTTGTGTAATTGCTTTGAGGCTTTTTTTTTTCAATAATCCCCCCTTCCCACTTTAAGCTCAAGAGTTTAACCTTAATTTATTTACATTCCTGTTTTTCAAAAAATAATAATAAGGTGAGTTTTGTTTACGGGTTAGAATGATTTTCTTATCAAAAAATATTATTTGAAATTTTCTATAGCATAGATATGCTGTTTCCTAAAATTTAAATACTCAATGAATATAAAGGAATTTTGCAACATTTTTTTGAAATTCAGACAGTTATTAGTCATCAAAATACCTTTTGAAAATAACACATTCTCCAATGGCTTTTAATCTTAAAAATTTACTTTAATTCCTTTTTAGTTTTTTTAGTATTAAAAATTTAACTCATTAATTTTTAGGATTTTTTAAATTTTAAAATATTAGTCTAAATTTTCCTCATATTATAAAGAGAATACACAATTTTTAAAAACATTCTTCTTCATTATATTTCCAAAATCTCACACCTTTCTAAATTACAAAAGAAAAAAAATTCAAAGCTTAATATTCAATTTAAAAATATCCTTATTTTTTACTTTATATAATAACAATAAAAATATCTTTTTCCTCATATAGTTAATAAGTTGAATATTAAATTTTCACAGCAGTCCTTTCTAAATTCCTATTTCCCCCTAAAAAAACTCAAGCACTCAAAACCAGTCATCCAGTTCGGAATAATTTGGGCAATAAGCTCATAAGAACAATCAGAATTTCAAAACCCAATCTCAAAGGGATAATATTAATCGAATAATATTGAAATCATATTCTTATAAACACAGATTCTTAAAATAATTTTTTATGTATGCATATAAAAAAGTAACAGAAATTAATAATTTTATAACAATCAAAAATTAGTTTAAAAACTCATTCAATTTAAAATCAAATATAATATTATACTGATGAAATTATATTACAATACACATTTTCTTCCCTGCAATTATTGCCTACTAACCATAAGATTCAAATGGTATGAAAATGAAAAAATAATGAAGTCTATTTATCAAAAGTGGATTTTTATTTTAATGACAACACCATTGACTAAAAAGGAATGTAATATAATAAATTACCTACCACCATGGCCAAGTATGCAAAATTTTCCAATAAGTTTCCCTAAAAATTCAAGTGAGCAACTTTGATTTTTTGTGATCTTCTGATGTAATGAAGTCAAGACTTCAATAATGGATGACATAAGATGAGGCACATAAAAATTAGCATAAAATATTTTGCTAGAAAAAATAAATATTTTTTAGAAAATCTAAGTAAATATCAGCTATAGCAAAATAGATATAAGAAATTAAAACTTATAGAATATTGAGCACATTTACAGAATTTAATGTTACACAATAAATCATTTTTCTTGAAAATAAAATTAAGATTTTTAAATTGATTTTTATACTGAAAGATACATTTGGTTTACTTTTTCAAATATAAGCTGATATTTAAGCTTTATTTGCTCACTTAAGTAGATGCAAGGGATAATTTATATTTACTCTTTATTTTAAATATTAATATCAATAATCTTAACTTATATTTAACTAGCCGCCTTTGGCGACCAGCTGGTTCGCCATGAGTAAAGCGTTCTAAAATTTTCAATTAAATCACATATTCATTAGCCTTGAAGTAATTCCGGGCATTGATTGGCCTGAAATTAGTATTTTCTTTAAGATGATGGACGGAAAGTTCTAAAAGTACACCTTTTCCTAGTAATATTCTTTAATTTTATAAATCCGTCAGTTTTAACCATCGGTTATGCTTCCAAAATATTAAACAAAATTTCGATGATGTTGCCAAAATATTAAATATATTTTTTTAAAGAAAGCGAGAAAGGGAAAAAAAGTATTAAATTAATGATACAGATATTGCAAACGATAACATAAATATGCCATTAAGTCGAGATTTCAATGCATATCCTGTCTAAATTCAATCAGGTTTACCGTAAATGAAGAAGATTTATTGAGTTAATGGTATACATATTGCAAACGATTGTAGAAACCTTTGCTTTGCATTTATTTTTCAAAAAAAATATCACATTTTATATTTCTTTTATTTTATCCAGTCACTTGCTGAAAGTTGCATTTCTGTAGATTTATTTTGCGATATATTTTTTTTATTTGAACTTCCGGCATTCTTTTATTTTATTCAGTCACGTGATAAAAACATGGTTAAAATATTTCTTTAAAAATTCATTAAAAACAGAAGTTTACATTATAAATTTAAAAAACTGATACCATTAGAAAGCTAATTTTTTCATCTTTAAATTGATATAAAAATCATGTTTGTGCAATAATAATTTCGGAAGTTATAGCGGAAAAACGTCGAAAATTCGCTTAAATTTTAATTAATTCAAATTCTAATTGAAAATTCGAAAAAAGGGCTCCGAGGTGCACATTCCGGACCTCCAAGGTATACATGTACCAAATTTGGTAGCTGTAGGTCCAACGGTCTGGCCTGTAGAGAGCCAACACACACACACACACACACACACATTGAGCTTTATTATAAGTATAGACTATATAGTAATAGTTTACAATTCAAAATAACTACAATATTCTGCAATATGTGTATTGAAGTTTTTTTTTTCAGAGGAATATGGTAGATTATTCATAGTAAATATAATTTTCCACATGTTCAATCAATTGTAAACAATTTTTCATATTTGCCTTTAAATTAGACCAATTTTTGAGTCAATCAATCATATCACAGAACTATTTGTCACTTTACTCACATAAAACATATGCACATCAACAGAATGTTTCAGAATGAAAATATTTGTTTCCTTCCAATGGGCTCTACCATATTCATTGTGTTAACCAATACTTTAATTAGAACTGAACAATAATTTTAATAACAGGAAAAAAATTATTTATAAAATTTCTGGATTAAAATAGGATTTTTTTTTAATGGTATCAAAATTGCATTGAATATTAGCCCAATAATAATAATAATAACCAATAGTAATAAAAATAATCAATAATAATAATAGTAAAAAAATCTGGTTACTTCACCAGCAAAATACAGATGTGGCAGTAGCAGGAGGGCAATGGCCCCCCTGTCAGTAGTCTCTTGCTTCCCCCCTCTCGTAGGCGAGAGATTAATAGTTTAGCCGGAAAAGTTTTCACCACTTCAGGATGGTCATAGTGGTTGGTTTATTAGATTTTTTTGGAAAGTTTATTTTGTGCTATAGTGACACAAGTGCTATTTTGTTCACAAGTGCTATTTTTGGCCATACTCCGCCATCCAAAAAGAGTAGAGCATTGGTAAAGTAGAGCATTGTTAATTTTTAAATCTCTTAGATAAAAATCAAATATATTTATGCATGATCTAATAAAAAACAGCTAAAGAATGCAAGCAAGATCTTTACTTTAAAATGTTAAGTTAAATATACAATAAGAGGTATGTAGCAATTATAAATTTGAAAATGTTTGGTTGATAATTCTTTCCCTGCAATTCTGGGAGTGTTACATTTGTTGAATGAAAAAATTGGTGATGATGGTTAATAAAAGCCGTACATTAAATTAAAATGTGGTAAACTGTTAATTTAGAGTGGCATGTGCAGCACATTGGTGCCTCTTCACCTAAAAGCAGATACTTGTGGGTGATTCATGTGTGCCCAATATGAAGGAGACATAATTATACGTCAGCTCCATACATTGGCAAATACTGGCCACGTGTCAATTACAGGTTTAATTAAGTGCAATTTATTTTGGATCTGCAGATACTATGTCTCTTGCCACGGGGAAATTTTTTTCATTAGCAATGGATTTCTTTACATCACAGTATGGCATTCTATGATAAAAGATAGATGATGCAGTTTTTGCACCCTGATCCGCTTGCTCATTGCCAGTAATCCCCAAGTGACTGGGAATCCAACAAAATAAAATGCTAAAAACTCTATTTTGAAGAGGTCATAGAGAGTTGGCATTATCAAATATGATAATTTAAAAACCACCTTAAAGCTAATATATTGTAAACAGTTAAAACTATCCAATTAATGTTTAAAATATTTTGACTATATCTGGCTAAATAATATGCTGTATTTTGCGGACAATTTTTGATAGACCAACTAAGAACTGACTAAAATGGATGTCGAAGACGTTAAGTTTGCAGATTTTCAGACATCTGATTCAAAGGTCATTCATTCAGCTTATAATTTGTACTACTTTTGGCAATTTAATAGACAAGGTAACAAGTGAATAAGAAATAAACTATTTTGCTGGCAATTTTTGGTCAGTTGACTACGAATTCAATGCGGTGAATGTTGAAAACGCTAAGTCGGCAAATTTTCAGACATTTGATTGGAATGTCGTTCATTTAGCAAATAATTTGCACTGGTTTTGGAAATATATCCAACAAGTTAATGAGATATCGTATTCTACCGACAATATTTGGTCAGCCGCCTATAAACGTAATGCGATGAATGTTGAAGATTGTATTCCCAGATTTTTAGTCATTTGATTCAAATATTCTCCGAGCTTTTGATTTTCATTACTTTTGGCAATATAACAGGCAAGAAGACATGTAAATAAAACATAAGAACATGTCACATTCCCCCCCCCCCCCAAAGTTTTGATCTGTCGAATAAGAATTCAATGCACTGGATGTTGATGACATTTCAGTCCAAATTCTCAGTTATTTGATTTAAAAGTATAAATGACATATAATTTATAGTCATTTAACAGAATAGTCAATAAGCTGGCAAATGAATAAAACGTCAAATTTATCTCGACTAATCTTTGTCTTTCGGTTTAGATTTTTTTCATAGATTAAGGGGAAAAAATTGTTTTTATCAAGTACTCCGATTAAATGCCAGTGAAATTATTAGAGAAATTTATGAATACAATAATACATTGTTTTCCATAATTCATCATTAAAATTTATGTTCTAAAATTAATCGTCCTTTTATTTGTTTCATTATTACGCCTTCGATAACGAATTGATAAATTTACTTCATTTGGTCAACTATGAAAATTCTCAATCTAAAATCTAATTAATGGTTTAACTAAATTTGAGAAAAACACTCTTTTCTATCGACACTCTTGCGAAATATGCATGCTAATAAGAGTTACTTTACTGCAGCCAAATGATGTGAATTCAATATAAATCATTCGAATAAGTAAATTGTGTAATTGAAAATTAAGTTTATTTAACAGTAAAGTATATGTTTTCTTTTGCAATCTATCAGGCTACAGTCCTTACACTAAAGAAATATTACCGACTGCAGTTGATGACAAAAAATATTTTTTGTGGCATGGCAACTTTTAACTACACTAAAAGAGTATATTCAAGTATGCACTGAAATTTTTGACTAAATTACTACTTAAATTCTTCAGACTCTGCATTCAATTATTATGACCATGTAATCGGGGGAACGTACGTTTTTTTTTTGTTGTTGTTGTTGTGGTTACTTTTTCTATTACTATTTGCGGCAAAAACTATATAATTTCAAATGCTTCTAAATTTTTAATCAACTTTGAATATAAATGTCTTGATAAAAAGATGATTAAAATAATTATTCCAAGAATATTCATATATAATACATTAACTCCTTGATATAAAAATTTGCTTATTTTCCTAATTAGTTGGTAGATTTTACTTGCGACAGTTATAATTATTTTGATCCTTAGAATAATATAAGAACATTTGAAATGCATTTTCAAGTGATTTTTGCATTTTAAATAATTTAATACTTTCATTTAATTGTAGACTTAGAATTAAAAATTCAGCAATTCCGTATGCGAGCCATACTGGTCATGAACGCATGTCTAAAAAATGAAAATAGGGAAAATCATATTTAAGATCTTTTCTAATAAAATCTCGTGGTTTTTTAAAGCCTAAATATAGATTTAAAAATAAATATTGGAAGGTGGGTCTAACGTTCAAGTAATTCATTTTCATATCTTACATAAAATAGTAAGTTTGTATATATATTCACAACATATTTTCTCCAGCCTTCTTAAAAAACATTATTGTATCTTTCCCGAATTCTATATTGTTCGTGTCCGAACTACAGTAAATTTTTATTGAGTAAATGCATTAACTCTCTTGATATTCTAAACATATCTATATTACTGCTCGTTGTTGCAATAGTTACTTAACGCATTATATTGTATTAAGAAATATTTTAGGTAGAGGACTACACTGAAAAATCGATTTTTGGCGAAAACATTGAATGATTTTTAATCTGGATTTTTTTTAAAGTTTCTTTTATAATTTGTTTGTTTCAGTTTTCACTTTATATAGTTTTTGATATAAAATAATAATGACATGCATTTGTTCTTTTAGCATGACACGCCATTCCGGGGCAATCTGTCTAAATACTACAATTTAGAATAGACGATGTCCTAGCATAGGGGTAGCGCTTCTTCCCCATGATCTGGCCGTCCTAGTTCGGGCATGGTTGCTCTTCTCTTGTGTTCTATCAATGAGGTGTGTGAATGTGCCCCCCTGTAAAAAAGGGTGTTTGCAAGTGAATGCGATGCATGTAGTTGCTAAGTCGTACCCTTGATCCTAGTTGACGCTACTAAAAAACCAAGAGATGCTCACTCAGCTTAAATCAATGACAGATCTCCCAATGGGCTTGTAAAGTGTCAATAATCTAGAATGGAAAATAACCATATTTTTTCTAAAATTAGATCTAAGAGAAATTAAATCACAAGAGTCTCATAAAGAAATAGACTCAAGTATTGGAATTTTTTAATGGACAGTAAAGGGAATTGGGAACATTTGTTTTATAAATACTTTTGTAAAGGTTTAACAACGAAAAAAAGGATCAGCATCTGAATTAAAAACAAACAAACCTAAATAGCATTTGACTTTCTTCAATTAAGTGCAAAATTAATTATTATGGATGGTAATTTTTACATTAAATTAATAATTATATATAAAAATGTTAATTAGTTATTATTATAAATTATTATTAATAATTTGAAGTTAAATTATAGATATTGAACTTGGCACCTGTTGGATTTGTCTTCCCCCCCCATCGGCATATCGCTGCCGCTGCCTCTGACAGATTTAAACAATTTAAAAACAAAATTTTAAAAAATGTAAAGAAAATATTAGCAATAATGTCCATTTCAAGTTGTTCATAACATTGATCCAAATGAAGAATCAGTAAATTCATATTCATAATGTTAAAAATATATTTTATGGAAATAATAGCAATACTTTTATTTCATACTTCAACAAAAAGGCATCCGCGAAGAAGAAAAAAATAATTATTGTAAGATATTTATTTAATTAAAATACATTGCTTCGAAATTATAATAACGAGTTCAGTATTTCACAACATGTTAAAACAGTTTTATATATAAATATTCAAAATTCATATTCGCTTTTTGTAAAACGTGGTGTGATCGTTTTGACGTTAGAATGAAAAGGGGGGGGGGGGAGCTCCATACATATCCTCTTATATGAAAGAAACTTATTTAAAGATTAAGTCCTAACAGCAACAGAAGCTGAAGTTTAGTTAGGTTGCCTTTCCACAGATTACGCAAAATCATTTTCGCAATTTCTTTCAATATTTTGTCGTTTTGAGAAAAGAAAACAAAAATTTTCGGGGAGTATATATAAATATGCAACAAATTAAATAAGGTTGTTACTCGTTCTTTTCAACTGTATGTTTTAGAATATTAGAAAACGTTTGACTTTCATTAGTTGCCAACGCTGTTTTATTCCACTTATGAAAAAAAAAAAAAAAAAAAAAAAAAATCTGTAAATTATCATATTTTATAAAATCTGTAAAAAAGAAAAAAATCGTTTTATAGTAAATTTCCCTTTTTTCTGGAATTTCCAGACGATATCCGGTTTCCTGATTGGCTGGCCACCTTTATTAATTAAAAAAAATATAAAAAATTTCAATAAAGGGATAAAAATTAAGGAATTCGAATAAAAATTAACTATTTATTATTTTTGCTCATAAATTAATTTTTTTCCTTACAATAATATTCGTACTTACTGCATTTGTCCTTTTGTTTTATTGGCTATTCTTTCAGGCAGAGATGCAATGAATGTTATAAGATCATTCCACGTTTTAGAAAGGGCTGCATATTCAGGATCATATATTCCAGATCTCGAGCACTGACGAAGCAATAAGGAAGTAAAGCTTTTCTCCCGAACAAATTTTTCGAGTATCTTCAGTATTTTTTGTTGTTGGTAACTTTCCCTGTATATGAACAAAATTTAAAATCATAACATAAAATGGAATATCAATATTTTAAAAAAGAACAACACTGACTTTTAAAAAATATTTTCTATTTGAAAAACACCGTATTCCAGTAAGCTTGATAACAGTCGCCATTAAATGTGAATACCAGAGCAAATCCCAATTTTATTAGGGTTACTAGAATGGGCCAAGCAAAGCAAGTGTCTAAATGATATATTTATACATATATTTATATATATTTGATATATTTATTCATTTCAAGTTTTCCCAAATTTAAATAACTACTATATTTTTGTGCTTTAACTCCGTTTCTGACATTTATACTGAGTATTTGAATATTTATTCTCATTATGAAGCAAACGCAGATATCGCCATAACCTGAATGAAATGTTTGACAAAATAAAATCAATATGAAATTGGGCTTAGTATAAAATAAGCCCAGAAAGTCATATTTTTTACACAGATTTCTATCAATCAGAAAAATATTGATTATTTTGAAGCAGCAAATAAACTGTAGTGAATTGTTATAAATTAAACTGAACTCACAAAAACAGAAATCAAATTTCGTTAATAATACAAATGCCCAAGTGAAGAAATTTTCTATAATAAAAGATGGCAAGAAGAGAATAATGAATTATTAATTTGATATTTTTAGAATTCATTGACGCTGACTGAGACAGTTTTTGAAGTATTGAGTTTTAAAATAAATTCTTCAATGGAATTATAAACTTATTATAATACATTTATAAACTCAATTTCATAAACGTTCGATTTAACAATTCATAAGTCATGTAATCTTTTAATTGCTGCAAAGTAT
Source organism: Argiope trifasciata (assembly GCA_026543055.1). Taxonomy (NCBI): domain Eukaryota; kingdom Metazoa; phylum Arthropoda; class Arachnida; order Araneae; family Araneidae; genus Argiope; species Argiope trifasciata. The sequence goes on along the minus strand of JAPMOQ010026141.1, from coordinate 25,080 downwards.
TTGGTATTGTATAATTAATTCAACAATTTTTCAATATAATCTTATTGAACTTCAGAGCAGAATTATATTTCCTAAAAATGTAAAATATTTTTTATGTAAAGTTTAATACTTTACATAAACTTTTAATAATTTACATCAGTTTTACACTTCAAAAAAAAAAAATTAAAATCTTAATTACATTTTTTCTTGCAGATGCCTTTCGACAGTAGTTGTAACTAAGATAGGGATTAAAATTAAAATTAATTTAAGCTCAACTTTTAATTTCTTTAATATTCAATATGAAAACGAAGATTTTGAAGATTTGATTACTGTGAAAGCTTACCCAAATTAAACCATCAATTTACTCTTAAAATAAAAATAATTCAAAATAATTAATTTGAATTTTGTATTACCAACTATTTACTTTTAATTTCCTTTGAAAAAAAAAAAGACAAAATTACATAAAAAATCTATATATATATGTCCCTGAATTTGATGTCTTTTTCAATTTTTATATATTTTAACATTTAATCATTTTAAAAATTAAATTCAAGTTTATCTTTTGTGTTTTATTGTAAAGATTTTCTCGATCTTAGTTTAAATAAATAAGTGTTAAATTTTCAATTTATGGATGTTAACCCTGTTTGCAAAACTCATTAAACTATGTCCTGTTAGAATTTTTTTACAGAATTGATCACAAATTATTTATAAACCTTTTATGAAACATTGTTTAATAATTATCATTTCCAGTAATTATATTGCTCTTTAAACAAATCAGGTAAAATCCTAGCAGGCAGATAAAATAAAATAGTATGATAGATACTTGATTATGCATATGAAATAGATCATTGATATGCAAGCTAATATAAACACAGATATTAAAAATATATTTACACACATTAATAGTATATTTAATTTTAGAATCACAGTTTGTTCAACCATCCAAGTGAATTGTATTAATTTCATAATAAAACAATGAAATAGATCTGATTTAACTCCGAACACTGAAAACTACAGTTGCAAATCACATCTAGATATATTTTTAAAAATCCAATGAAACTGGAGAAAAACTGTACATTTACATGTTTATATGTATTAATATTTTCAGAAGTTGATTAGAATAAAAAATGTTTCCTGAATGTTTGATTAATTAAAACTAATAAAACCTTTAAAAAATTGCTTTCAAGTATGTCTCATTACTCAAAGCATACTAGAGTTTAGATTGTAATATGCCATAAGACCTAGTGATTAATATATATGCTTCTCATATTTTAGCATCAGTAAAGATAACCGTATGATACATGTTAAGTATGAATAACTCCTTCATTTAAAAGGTAAGGATATAGTAAAAGTCTTGAAAAATTAACTAAAATATTTTTAGTGTTATTTTGAGAAACCATTGCTAACTTATTCAAATAAATATTTAAACTGTTAAAAAAAGGTTTAAATAAGAAATTTGAATATTCTTATAAAAATGTTGAACTGTGCTGATATTCTCAAAAGTCCCTCAAAATAAAAAATAAAAAAAGCTACCTTTTAACTTTTGAGTCATTACATTTTAAAACATAATTTATTATGCTATTGCATATTATAATTATTTTTTATTAACAGTTCCATTTTAATTGCCGTATAATTTAATTCTTAAAAATGCTTTAATTATTATGTTGAATAATCTGTATTAGTAATCAATCCATATTATTCAAAAATGCCTTATGTGTAATTATTTAGAATCAATATCAACTCCTTTTTCCCATGATAATGTTTTATGGGGAGAGTGGGGAAAATTGCAATTTATAGCAAAGACAGCAAAAAAAAAAAAAAAAAAAGTTACCATATCAAAAAAAAATTAATAGCTTTTTGTCTGCTGATCAGCTACACTAAAATAACATTTTTAAAATCTTTTTTTCAAATTTTTTTTTTATTTTTTAAATAATTTATTGATTAAAATCTAATGACAAGTAAATCTAATTTATCTTGCAAGCAAAAATGAAAATTAATCATACTATTCTAAGCATGTATTATGACAGGGTTGCCACTCGAATCTTGAAAAAATCCTTTGTTTATCCCTTATGTATATTCAAGATATGAGGAAATGTGCAAATAGCTTTCATAGTTCAGTTATAATTAAATATGCTTTTAAAGAGTGAATAGAGTAAGGAAAGGTGGCAGCAATTTAACATTATTCAAAATAATAACATATTAAAAGAAGATTTATATCTACATACAGAAAAAAAAAATTGCCTTTACTTATCATCTAGAATTTAACAGGAAAAAATTTCTATATTAAAAGACAAAGGTTATTACCTCTCATAGTCTTTAATTGTAAGTCACACAAAATTGAATACTTATGTGAAATAAAATAAAAAACATTTTTTTATTATTGTAACACAAATCATTTAATTAAAAAAACACTACAAAACCAGATTTTTTAAATTTATTTACTCATTTTTAACAATTCAAATATTTGGGCAATAATTTCTATAGATTTTTCAACCATCAGTTTCATTGAGCCAAAGGAACTAATCCATAACAAATAGGGCAAAACATAATTGTGTGGTTAAATATACATTTCTCTGCAAATTTATTTTCAGTGAATGTATATGGAAACATTTCCTATATTTCATTGAATGAACTAAATAATGAATGTGACATGTTTGTAATGCCCTTAAAAATTCAGCTTTAAATAATTGTTGTTGAATTACAAAATTCGAAATTGTTTCATTTTTGAACATTAAATCTGACATTTTCAGATTTGATGTATCTTTCTTTTCAGATACAGTCCAGTATCAACAATGACTCTTTTGAATTAGCACACAATCTTGTATGTCTTCCTTTCTAATATCTGTTTGCCCATATTGTGTAGGTTTATTATCTTACAAACTGAGAAGTACACAACAAATGGATTTTATAGAACTTTTTGGACCGATTAATTAAAATCAGGGCGGATTTTTTTTCCTCCATCAATTTCCTATTAAATATGGATTCTCAGCAGCTCATTATTAAAAAAAAATCTATTGTACCTTGAATAAACAAGTATAAATGACTAAATAAAACTATTATATTATTGCCATTTAACACACCAAAAAGCATATGAATTCTATTAAGTTTCCTAAAGTACTAAAAGAAAATGTTTCATATTAGGTTTCAATAATGTTTGCATTTGAATAATCCTCCTTTGAAAAAGACTAGAGAAGGAAAAAAAAAAAAAAAAGAAAGTTAAAATAGTTTTGCACATATTCAGTTTTCACATTTTCTTTTTTACAATATTAAGAATTATAAATCAATATGGAATATGATTAAAGATTTTTGGACTGATTTTAAAAAAGATTATTGAGATACTGATTTTAAAATCAGTTTCCATATTTTTAAAATGTACAAAAAAAAAGTTGCCTAAATCAATATTCTAGTAAAAAGAATATTCAATATCAAAAAATTACGAGTATTAAACATTTTAAAACAATTCTTTTATTAGGTTTCTTTTAAATGTGCTTGCATATCAACTACATGGTACCAATTAATTACTAATGAGTTCATAATAGTCATCAGCAGCATTTGACTATATTCACCAACAGCATGTGGTTAAGCTAAAAATTTGTCAATGTAATATAATTAAAAGCCAAAACTGTTAGCAGCATGTGATAAATCCACAAGCATGCTTTCAATCATTTTTTTAAAGATGAATGAAAAAAAAAGTATTAAAAAGTAACAAACAAAATTTTAACTTAAAAACATTGTTCACTTTCGTTTGAGATAAGAATTACAATATTTTTCAACATATTCATTCATTTTGTTATCAAACAATGTAATTCAAAAAGAAAAACAAATTTGTGTAAAAAGTAAATCATATAACAACAAATAAAAATGGTATTTTCTGACATTTCAGTTTTATTAAAACCAAAAGCTTTACATGAGAAGAATGAATTTTATGCATAATTTTTTTATAATTAATTTTTCAATACATCCAAATAATTAATGACAAAAGTTATTTATCTGAATGTCAAGTATGATTTTCATAACCAAAATATTTAACATAAGCATAACTTACGAACTTTCGCTGAGTTTCTGCATCAAAAGTATGAATGCCTCATGATGAATTCCATGCAAAAAGATATTATCAAAAACATCTTCCTGCCATTTCTCTTTAAATAATGTCGTTTTCAAAGCATCCAATAATGTTGTCATGATACTATTATAGCTGGATAATAACGTCAGCGATATGCTGCCATTTGAAAGATATTTAGAATGAAAATCCTTTAAAAGTGTCCATTTATAAGGATCAGTAGAATTATTTAAAGAATCAACAAAAAGATTTTTGATTTCAACAGACATTGCATGCAAATCGTCTAATGATTCCGCGGTTGTCATATTTCTAATAAGTATTAGATCTAAATATGAAGAAAAGTTCAAAACTTTTACACCTTTCAATAAATTATAAGTGATTTAATTTTATATTCTCATATTTCTTTTCTAATTCCACTTTTTTAGAAACTTGTTTTTCAAACAACATATACAACTTTCTTGATATAATTTACACTAAAACTTAAGAAACGGATATATATTTATATAACTTTCTGTTAAACATGAGAAACATGCACAAAAAGACCAGTTTGCAAATAATTATTAATAGTTGGCTAATGGGCACGATTTGAAAACGGAACGGAGCAATTGTGCGATTTTTGTTGACAGTTGATTCTGAAACAAGCGTGCTTTAACAGCGCTGAAGAATTTTGAAATTCCTTTTAACTCCTTCTGTCAATTTAAAGCAAAATTGAGATTAAAAAGTAAAACTTTTGATATTATTTTAAGTCAATTTATGATTAATTAATTATTCAGCTAATAAAATGTGTATTCTTGTTTAATAACCTAGGTTAAGAAATTTTTATATATAAAGGGAAAAATTGGCAAAATAAAGAATAAAAAAAATCCTTTGGATATAGATATGGAAATTCTAAATACATTTAGGTACATATTATTATATTTTAAGTTATTTTCATTCTCGAAATCTTTCAACAACTCGCCAAATAAGGAAACAAACCTTAATAAGCATTCTAATAACCATTGGTGGTAAAGCCGATTCACAGTGATGGCAAAAAATTCTGTTTGTTTACCCTATGACGTTGCTTGTGGATTTTGAATAATTTTTGTTTTGTTTATTTGGGAAATTGAGCTGTGATTTTTTTTCCTGTAAAGACGGGTAAATACAGGTTTTAATCAACATTGTCAGCACAATATTACAACGTTTATTTCTTCTCTCATCGTACCAACTGTAAATAGGTCTTTAATCAATGATGAATTGATATATGTTGCAGTCTATGAAATCATTTTTCGAAATTAGATTTAAGACTGTTAAAAAAGGGAAATGTATCTGTAGATTTTTCAAATCCATAATTGATCATTTGTAAAATATAAAAATGGGTTTAATCTTCAGTCGTCAAAATCCTAGAATTGAAGAACCAGATTCTAATACGAATAACGCCTATCGATATCCACCCAGAAATGGTAAGTTTGATGAAAACATTACACAATTTACAGTTAAAGTAGTTTATGTAACCAAAGTATTTGTATAATATTATATTTAAAGCCTAAAACTTTTGAATTTAAATAGTATAGTAAATAATCTGTTATTAATTGAAGAAAGTTTTTTGGAATATTAAAAATTTACTGCATTTTTAAAAATCTTTCTGTATATGTAATTGCTTTATAATCTTATTATAAGTTATTTAATTCTTAAAGATTTGTATTTTGCCTCTATGTGACCTAAATTATATGTGTATTAATGAACAAGATGTTATTTAAAAACAGAAGTAAATAAAACAAAGTTTTGATAAATTCCATTTGGTATTTTCCATTAAAAGATATCAAGGAAAGAGTGTATTAATAAGAATTATAAAATGATGTTCATTTTGATTTATCTAAAAGTTTTTTGTAATATTTTATATTTGTTATTATCTACATTTCTGAACTTAATTTTTTTATATTTTATGTTTCTTACTACATGTTTCACATTCTTTTATATTTAATGATAAAGTTTTTATGAATCTTATTTCCAATCATGAAAACTATGTTGTGTGAGGTAAGTTTAATAATATTCCTCATCACAAAAATTTATATATTAAAATATTTGGATTAATTTTGAAAAACAAGCATTTTACAGCCCTTCAAAAGATAATAAAATTTCAAATTACATGATGTTGAATCCAATTTTCTTTCTTGAATTGGAAATAAAAAATATTTCTGCCTTCTCATTTACAAAAATATTATATATCTTCGTTAGTTTTTGAAAAGACTGTGTTTTGATTAATAAAAGATCTTTCTGCATTTATTGAGGACCCAGTTTTGTTAGGTAATGCACAGAGCAATCTTAGCTAGTCTCTTTTACAATTATCAATGCTTAATTCAGGCTTTGAATATTTTCATTTTGTATATAATTGTTTGTATAAATTGTTACATTATTTATTCGTTTCTAATAGTTACTTATGGAATTTACAAAAGGAAATTACAATTTTCTTTTATTGTTATTGCTTAAAATTAATATTAATCTCTTTTTGGCAGAAAAAATATTTTCCTATTTTAAAATATGAACAGTCATTTTTGTTACTGAAAACTGAATAGAAATTATTAGTTTAAACTTATATTTAAGCATATTTGCTTGAATATTAGTTGTATATTTTGTTACAAAAATTATCTATCATATGCAAAACATGAAGTTGTATCTGTCAGTGTGTAAATGTTTTCATGAATAGTGATTCATCAGTAAAAATTTTTTTTTCTTTTTCTGTCTGAGATATATTATATAATTACATAAATATACATACATTGTAGAACAGTGGGATTTATCTTCTTCTTAAGAACAGATTATTTATTTACTCTTACGTTGAATGACAAAATATTAAAATATTGTGCTTATGCTGAGTTCTGTTTCAGCTCAAATTAAATATATTTCCGTTGTCTTTTTTCTCTTTTCACCATTTTAATAAGTATTTATTTTTTATAGGCCTCTAACTTATCATAAGGGAAATAGGTTTCTGTTTGTTACAAATAAAACAAAATGTTACCATTGAAAGTTTGATTATTAAAATTAAATGGAACATATTTATTATTAAGAGAATATTTTTTTAAAAGAGAAGTAACTTTTACTTATAATATGAAACAAGAGTGTGTATTAAATGATATTCTCTTTATTATCACTATTGAACATTTAACTGCAGATGGGGTTTTTGGGAGGGGGAGAGCAAGGTAACCTTTAAATACCCTTCTGCATCATTTTGTTATCTACTCAGTTTTTTCTGAAAATAATAAAATTATTTATTTTTAATGTAGTGATGCTATTTTGTTTTTTATTTTTGAAATTTGCAACTTCTATCCTCACTTTCAGCATTTTCTGTGCCTTTAATTTTGTATTTTTTACAATATATATAACTAAAAAAATTTATAAATTCTTTTTTATATTAAACTTTTACAAAGTTTTTATATGAATTATTAATTTTCTTCTGAGAGATACTTTTGTGGTTAAAATATCTTTTTTATTTCTGAATGATTTATCCTGGCTTCTTACAACTAATTATGAATGATTGTTTGCTAGAAATGGTTCCTCTTCTATTATCTATTATCTTCTATTATCTGAAGCATGCTTGGTTCTTATTGCCTGTAGTGAAGTCTCCTTTTATTATGCCAGGGAAGCTCTTAAAAATACTTGCATTTACCTCATTAATTCTGTAGTGGTCATTATTATCTTCAGGTATTGTATATTTACCATCATTTGATGGTTTGATAAGCAGTCACGTTTGTCTTACAACCACCATCAGAATAGCCTTTATGATGGGGATAACAGCCATCACAGTATATATAGTTTTGCATATCAATTCAAAAATTTCTATCAAATATTATTTTTCAGGTAAATATTTTGCAAGTCATTTTATCATGGGAGGAGAGAAATTTCAAACTACAGAACCAGAAATGTATTTGTTTGGTGAAAACATGGACTTAAACTTTTTAGGTGGAAAACCAGCACCAGTAAGTTAAATTAATTATTCCCATGGCATGTATTTAGTTATATACTTTATTTTAAGAAGTTAATGCAATTTTAGGAAGCGACAGTTATCTCTTAATAATTTCAACTTATTTTTAGTTTCCTTATGCTGCACCTCAACCTAATGAACCAACACGTACTTTGCGCAGTTTGATAAATGTGAGGAAAGAGACATTGAGATTTGTTAAGTAAGTTTACATTATTAATTCTTTAATATGCAAATTATTTTGAAGTGTAATTCCATTTTAAATTTCAATTTTACCATGATATGTTTCATATCATATGATGACATTGAAGTCTTTTTTTTATTATTTGAAATGGAGAATTAAGACTTATTGAGATTAATAATTATTTTTAAAATTTAGTTATGCCAATATTGCACCGCCGATTTCATTTTAGAATTACAAATTCTTTACTTCATGATTATGAAGTAATAATTGTGCAAATGTTTCACTACAAGATTTATGAGATTAACATTATTTTTAAGCTTTGTATAATAGAGATTATCTGAATAGTGACTACAAAAATTTAATCAACAAAAACACATATTATTATTAATCAATTTGTTAACCACTGGTTTTGAATCTTTAAATTAAATCTTATTTTTCTTTATTGAAACTTATTAATTATTATTAATCTTATTAATTAAATCTTTTTTATACCATATTCTATGTGCACCATACTGTAAAAGATGACAGATCATTATAATATATTTTAGGATATTCAATCAATTACAAAAATGAATTGAGTTCATGAATATAATGACAAATTGCTTTTCCACTGTTGCATGTGTTACATTTAACAATAGGTATTCAGAATTATATATTTAAAACACAAATTAATTAAAAGGTAAAAAATCTAGTCACATTAACAGCCAATCAACACAGCAAAATTATAGATCCATATTAAATTTTGAGACAAATCCTCGAAGATTGTTTATCTATTAACGTGTCCATTCTGATTTCAATGTTATATAAACCTGGAACTGCACCAAGTTAAAGGAATGGAATTTGACTCATGGCCACTTGAAAATCTCACTATGTCTGAAATTTTAATCAATATTTATTAATGAAAGAAATGATCTTGGTTCTTTTTGGCATATTTTACTTATTTGCAATCAAAGTTAACATAGAGAAAATTATTTTTGGTATATATATCTTTATGATATTGATAACATAATTTTGCAGATATGTATTCAAAAAGAAGAAACTTTTGGAATAAAATCTTCTTTGTGTGATACAATAGGTTTATTTTTTCCCACAAAGAAGATTGATGATAAAAAGTCATGTCTGTTTATATCATGACACATGAGCACAATGATGTTGTTTTTCCCAAAATGATTTTACTGAGATTTTTTTTTTTTTATCTAGCTATGTTTAGATAATAGATTTTGAAAGAAATGTGTAGGTGTTGTATGAGAGCATACATACCATGAAATAATGCTGAGCTGAAAAATTGCAACAATCATCAGCTTTCTAGAGCAGTTGTTAGAAATAATCTGATAAAGAACGTGGAATTTGGATCAGAAAATAAAAGAACATATTAGAATGAAGTAACATGAATTAATTTGTTATAAAATTTAGGAAATTAATTAAGATTTAAATTATATTTAAATCTGTGTATAGAACATTACAATTGTTATTTCTGTTTACTTGCAGGGTACCAGATGTTGCTGAGGATCAAAGACAAGGAAATGCTCCTACAAACACTTCTTACAATATAGAATTTAGTTTTGATTCTGATGTAAGATGCAACATAACAATTTATTACTTCTGTACTGAAGAAATAACTCCAAATGGTGTAATGTAAGTTTTAGAATTTTTGACATAGAAAAGAACTAAATAAAAATAAATTATTGCTATTTTTTAAAAATATCTGATAGATTAACAGATATTTAAAAAGTTACAATGAATGTGTTCCAGCTACATTTCAAGACATTATTCATTTGAAAATTTTTTGTTTTGATAAATTATATTTAATCAAATTTGTCAAATATTTTATTATTTACATATTTTTTTATTTCATTTCCTAATTTAAATCATATTTGAAGGGTCTTATTTTCAAAGACGCTTTCTTTGTATCGCAAAATTTTATTTCGATTTTTTTGGTTTATATTGCAAAATTATTGAAAAAGTGTTGCAAAAGGATTTATATTACAAAATTATTGAAAAAGTTTTGCAAAATGATTTATATTACAAATATTGTAAATAGATACTTGTTTGCATATATATATTTCTTTATATGTAGCATTAAAGTCTTTGACAAATATTAGTTAGAATTGATATGTGCATTGTGATAAATCCTTTGATGTTGCTCCTCCTTACTTTCAAGTTGATTGCTGATTTTATCATTTGAATTTTAATGTTCTTGCACACTAACCAGGATTATTTAAATATTAAAAAAGTATTGCACTGTAATTAAATTAACATTATTAGATTACTTCAGTTATGTAATAAAGAAATAGAAGTCAAAATTCTGCATAAAAGTTAATGTTTAACAAAGTAATATGTTTTTATCATAATCAAAAAATGTTAAATATTCATGAAGAAGATTTGATGTTACAATAAATTGTTTTGAATTTAATTGTTATAAATTATGTAAAATTAATTTTGAAGAATCTTTAAAAATTAGATGTAAATAGTATAGCAATAATATTAGCATCATTAAAAATATGATTTATTGCTTTTTATGCAGATTTTAAAATGGTTTTGTTTATTTAAGTTTTAAAATATTTCATTTTCAATTTTTAATCTTTGAAATATTAATGAGAAGTATTTTTCTTTTCACATATTTTTGCTTCAAGTATTTTTCTCTTCTCATACTTCATATATCATGCATATTTTTTGCTTAATATTTGTATTACAATATTGTTTTTTGATGTCATACAAATCATTACATTATAATTGGATAAATATAGTTAAATCTTTTGATTTATATGGTTATAATATGTATTTGAATTTTATTGTTATGCAAGAAGGTCCCGTCAACTTAAACTTGCTTGCTTAGACTACAAAATTCTTTTCTTTTATTTGAAAATAACTTTTCTGCTATTTACCTCTTTGATTAATAATGTATTTTTCATTGATATGTAATGTACATCCCTAATATATAGTATTATGTTGAATTTTTAAAATTGCTGTTGATGAATTTAAATATACTTTTCAGATATACTCCTCAAGATCCATCAACAAATTCTGAAACATACCACTATAAAAAAGGAATTAATCAACAGTTTAGTCAGTCATCTCATGTATTTGATCCTAGTAAATATCCTGAAGATATGGTATGAATATTAATTATGATATTTTATCTCTCTGCAGTAGTTAGAATTCTTCATAAATTCTTTTATTTGTATCTGTAGTTGCTTGAATGTGTTAAAAGAAATAATAATGTGGTCCAGTATGTATTTTTTTATAAACAATAATAAAATAATCCCTAAAATTTTAAAATTGATGCTTTAAAAGTTTAGATTTATTTAATCTGGCTAAAAAACATTTTTACATTAAAGACTTATAGGGCTGAATGGAATTAAATGAAGCCTCTCTTCCTTTATTATATAAATGTTAAATTTCTTTTTGTGTGCATTGTAGTCTGTATTAAGGTTGTTGTTTCCATTCAAAGAAGGATGAATTAGGTGTCATTCAAAATGAATCATGAGAGATTTTAAAATTTTAACAATTTCTGACTATGATTAATATCTAATTTAAGATTATACTAAGTTCTATAAGATTGACTAATAAACTTGCTTCATTTTAATTTGCTTCCAATAAATTATTTATTTCATTGATATATTGCATTATATCAGTCTTTATTTATTTAAAATGACAGTTTCATTAGATAGCCTTTACACCAAATGTTTCTTTAAAAAAGGCAAAGTTGCCACAAATTTCAAAGAAATTTTAGGCTTTTATTTATAAGATAATAACAGAGAAAATTTTTTAATTCAGTATTTTTTATTTGTATAATTATCTTCAGTTTAATTACCAGATTGCTAAATAAATTGAAATAAGTATTTTGCCAAAATGTCCCCCCCCCCACATAAAGAGTAAGAAAAACTCTCTTGTTCTCACTCATACTAAGCAATTACTTTTAAGTAATGAAAATTCTTTTAAATAATTTACAAAATATTACCTTCTATCTCACATTTCTTCTTTTTCGGAGCACTATATAATTAATACATATATCTCTTGGTGACCCATATAAAGCTTGTTTGATTTTAAGCATTTTTTTCGCATAATATATATAATTAGTTAAATTTATGATCATTCTCAACAGCACTAAGGCTGAATAAAATAAATCTTAATGAATCATGCATTATTTTTATTAATAGAATTTAAAATATTCAATTTGTTTCCTTAATTGATTCATTTTAGTAAATTTCAACACAAATATTTTTCATTTGATGTTTTAGTTTACTATTTTAAGGAATCTAAAAGCAGATATAATATATATTTCTGATACTATTATCTTTCAAATCAAATTTGGGATATCCTGGCAGTATCTTTTTATTTACCAAAATAATAATATATTTCCATATTCTAAATAACTATTAATGTGAAAATAGATTTATATATATATATATTTAATAATTAAATAAGATTTCCTATGCTCTGTAAATCTTGTAAATCCATATAATTATTTTCACTTTTAATGTTTTGTGAACACTATATTTGTGATATTATTTCTCTTTGCATATTGATGTCTTATCTCTATTTGCTTTCTTTGCAGCTAACTTATAAATTTGAAGCTGAAATAATACCTGTTCTTATCCAGTGTATTGCTGAAGAAGGAGATGGTAAGAATTAGAATAATATTGTGAATCATTTTAATCTATATGTGTTTTGAGTAATAAAATACATATTTCTACCAAAAAATTATTTTTTATTGGTTTGTTGTATGAAATAAGGAAGATCTAATTCGAATATTTCGTTTTCTATTATCCACATTTGAGTCGAAATTTATGTACTTAAAAAATTTTGATAATATTTTCATTATGTTAAGTATTTTAAACTCTGTGGATTTAAGATTATTATGGATTTTTTATTGAATAATAAATAAATATCTGTTGTGGTTTGATGGCAGTTTTACCTTCCAAATGGGATAGTTTTAAATAATTGTAACATATATATATATATATATATATTAAATAATTGCAATATGTATGTGGTCTAACGCCTGTTAAAGCTATTGGGATTGAATTTCTTTCTTTTGTACTATAAAAATTTACTGAGTGCTGATGCAAATGTCATTCTTGTTATCTAACCATTATTTAAAATGATCAAAAATTATTCTCATATAGCTTAAAATCAGACATTAATTTAAATGAAATTAAACAACACATTCCAAATAAAATTTGTTTTTGTCAAAATATTATTGTATAAGCCATAGTGCCAGTAATGCAAAAAACTGAATAAAAATCAGGAAAAATTGGCCATGATAAAATATATTCAGCTTATATAATTTTGGAAAGAGATTTGGTTACTTAGTTTTTTTGATTCCATGGGAAAATGAGTAGTCTGCACAGTTTGGAAGTTAAAGTTACAGTGTAACTGAAGCTTGAGTGATTAGAAAATTATTTTTAGATCATAGCTAATTTGAAATTATAGTGCATACACATATTTGATTATATATGTGTTTGTGTGTGTCAGACATTAAAGCTGCTTTATTTTAATGTTCTTGTATATGCTCTCTTCATTGCTCATATGAGTTTTTCTAATGGATACTAATTCGTATTAGTATTAGCAATATTATGTTTGGTTCATCTCTAAATTTAGCTGTATTGTAACCGCAATTTTATTCATCCTATAAACTACATTGATACAATTTACTAGCTTTCATCAGCTTTAAACACTAAAAGAAAATCATGCAAATATTTGATAAAACAATGAAAATGATTTCAGTTCCAATAACAACATTGAAAATCTTAGATTATGTGTTTTAAATTTATTTCTGAAAGTTAATTAAATCTATAGAAAAGTATTTTAAAGTGACATCATTAAAAAAGAATTTTTAAACTTTATTTTTTTTTAATTTTTGTGCAGAATTTATAGCAAAAAAAATGCTCTAAAGTTAAAAAAATAGTTAAAAAATTTTCACAATCACATTGAAGTGCATATTTTAACTTTCCAAAATTTATCTGAGCCAAAATTGATAACTTTATGCCAAATAGTCTGGTCTGTAGAGCACTAGAACACATACACATATTTATTATCAGAAGAAATATACATATACAATTAGATATTTATCTTTCAATGCTTTGGATCCTTGAATAATTCAAAGTTGCTCATTTTTACTGGTTCATTGCATATGGAATTGCATTTAAAAAGTTTGTCATTATTCAATTTAAGTTTTATGCATTGATTATTATAATTTTCATTCTTTTTATTGTTTCTTGTGTTTATTTTCAGAACCTAAGCAATCTCATATGGTCCTAGCTATTGTAGAAAAGAATGCAGATGAAACTTACACTTTAAAACCTTTAAAGCAAAAACTTTTTGTTGATGGTCTATGTTATCTTTTACAAGAAATTTATGGCATAGAAAATAAGAATCTTAATCAAACAGTAAGTTTTTTGTCTTTTATATATACCCACTTCGACATCTTATACATATAAATGAATTTGGGGCAAGAACCATTAGTTAGTTTTCATTCATTTATCTAGATTCAATTTTAAATTTTGAAGGGTATTTTTTTACAATTTTTACATGCTCTCACACACATATATACACCTTCTTGTGTCTAAAAAGCAATTTCTTAAAAATGTTAGATTACATTTTTGAACAATTACAATGCTTTTTTTTTTTTGCATTATTTCATATAAGAAAATGTATAATAGATTTTTGAAGTGCAATATTATGAATATTGTTTTCAAATTTAATTGTTAATCATCTGATATTAGAAAATCATGATATTTTTAAAATTCTTTTTCTTCTTAATTCTCACATTTAATAAGATAATGTTATCTTTATAGTTTATTAATGAAAATTGTTTGTTTCATGTTTATTAGAACTGTAAAATTAAAGTTTAATAATATTTTATAATATTTTCTTTTCACATAATATTTACTTTGTATACCTGTGTCATTAAAGAAAATCTAAAAAGGATTTTCAGATAAATTGGTATATAATAATGTAGTTTTTTATGCCAAATTTCATTGTTGATAATTTAATTACTTATTTTAAAAATCTTTATTTATAATTTTTCTCTTTTAATAGCATTGTCTAAGAAATATTACATTGATTCTTTATTTATGAAAATTATCTTGTTTTATGCTAAAAAAAATTTCATTATTTATTTTCTAGGATTTAATTTCTTCTGTTAACATTTCATTTAAATGTAGTTTTATATAAATGCATCAAGTTTGTAGTATAATGTGTATATGTTGAGATTTTCATAATTATTATTAATTGATAATCTGTAAGTTGATGTCAGTATTTCTTTGTTAGAATTTGACTGATGAGGATATAGAAGATATGGGATTTGACTGTGTTATTTGTATGAGTGATCCAAGGGATACATTGATTTTGCCTTGTCGTCATCTCTGTTTGTGCAATAGTTGTTCAGATTCTTTGAGGTTTCAAGCAAATAACTGCCCAATATGCCGTGCTCCATTTCGTGCATTGCTTCAGATAAAAGCTGTTCGGAAGTCTGAAAATCCTGTGCCACCAATTAGCCACAATAATGCTGAAAACCAGGTAAAATATGTTCAAAAAATATCAAAGAAAATGTGAAATCTAATTCTCTTTTTGATTCAATATTAAATTTTTATTTGGGTGTGATATCAAATATGCATAAAATACAACTACAGAAGTTTTATAAACTAATTTGCAGTTAATAAAATGCAGAAAAATTTTATAACTATACATTCTATATTCAGTTGAACATTGATATATTTACTGAAAAAAAGTAAGTATAACATATGTTGAATATTGCCCCTATAACTGCTGATAGTTAAATTAATAAAATATTTCTGAACATGTATGTTTTGTCTTGACAATTTTTAGAATTCTTCCAATCAATTTCAGTAATTTGATTGATTGTAAAGTAGAAGTTATATTTTCTAAGTTAGAAGTTAAAACTAAGAATATAACTAAGACGTTATATTTATTATCTCAAATAAAAATTTTCTTATTGTTGTGTTACTATCTTTAAACTCTAGATTTTTTTACTCATATGTTTTTTATTTGTTAATAAATGAATTAGTCTGTTTCACAAAAAATAAACTGTAGCTTTATCGTTTGTTTAATTTTCATTTTAAAATTGCAATTACTTCATTTGTATTCCTTGAACAAAATTTTTAGTTTTACTATGTATTAAAAGAAAATTATTGTAAAATTAATTTATTTCCATTATTGAATTTATTTTTATTGTGTAAAAATGTCTGAAAGTTGTTTTAAATTTTAGTTGTTTCTTTAATTATAAATTGTTTTTCATTTAAAGCTTGTTTTTAAAGAAAACCTTTATTAATCCATCTTAAAAGCTGTGATTTATCAAACATTTATTCCATCTGGAGGAGAGGGGGATACTAAATATCGCTTTTATTATTGTGCTTTATTTTATAAAAAAGGAGAGTTGGAATATATTAGAGTTCTAACAATGCATTATGAATATAACATACTGCAATAAAATTTAAATATAAATTCATGATGCAATGCTAGTATGTAATTCATCAAAATTATTAGTCATTTATTTGTTTAATCATTCTAATCTCATTTGAATATCTTACAACAGTTTTCATTGAGTTATAATTTTATTAATTTCATTTTGAAGTATGTTTACAATTATTTTTGTTTAGTATTTATCCTTGTGAATCAACACTTAGATCTATCTAAGTGTTGGTGTAACTGTAATGAAATTTTCTTCATTTTTACATTTAATTATATTTTTTAATTATTTCTTTGATACCGTTGCGTATGAAATCGGAAATAATGGATTTGGATTTGAACATGTGTGAAAAGGCCAAAATTATATATATATGTATATATATAATTGGATTGAATTTTTTTTTAATGTACTAACAAAATATAAAACAAGTCTCTTATTAGATAATAATTTAATTTTTTTATTATAAAGTAAGAATAAAATTGCATTCATTTAAACTTGATCATGAAAAAGAGAAAATCTTAAAGGTACTCTTCATATTCTTTTAGTTTGCATTTCACATATATGTTTTCTTTCAGACCTCTCAAGATATTCCTGCCGGTTATGAAGCAGTATCCCTGATTGAAGCTCTCAACGGTCCTGCTCAACCCTCTGCTCCTCTAGTTCATTCATTCAGTAAGTTCTTTTAATTATATTATATAAAGTCATGTCTTTTGTTTTCTACTTCACTTAAAAGGCTTCTTAATTCTTTGCAACTTTATAACTGTTTGCTTATGTGATAAATAAAACTAGCTGCATTAGGCAATTTGCCTGTCTGCCCAGATTGTTGACTTTGTAGGCTATTAAATATGAATATGGAATGCATGTGGCTTTATAAAAGTTGCCTTGGTATTTGAAAATATGAATTTATCAGAATAAATCAAACCCAAATTATAATGCATGCAAATTAAAAAGTATATTACTATAAAATAAAAGTGAAAATTCTTCTTCAGAATTATTGTCCAAAGACGACAATTTTCTTTTCTTAATTTTAGAAGAGCAAAAGTATGGAATTGAATGTTTTGGTGAATAAGTTTGAATTTTATCATAGCATT
Source organism: Argiope trifasciata (assembly GCA_026543055.1). Lineage (NCBI taxonomy): Eukaryota > Metazoa > Arthropoda > Arachnida > Araneae > Araneidae > Argiope > Argiope trifasciata. Next base: position 7,377 of record JAPMOQ010026141.1, on the reverse strand, counting down.
AAAAATTGGTTTTATAAATTTTTCATTACATTTTATATGTTTGTAAAAATAACAAAAACAGTGTGTGATGACATTGATACCTTTGAAAAGGTAATATTTTGCATTTGAAAATAATGTAAAAACCATTTTGTAATAATTACTGATGAAATACCAATTCTAAAAATTCTATATTCTAAAAAGGTTTTATGTCAAAATATGTTCAATTATATTTAATGGTTATTTATTTCTCAAGTACAGGATATAAAATTGGAAAAAAAAATCTAATACTGGTAGGAGATAATTATAAGAAGGAATTAAATTTGATATGTACCATTCAATCATAATTTAGTAATAAATTTTCAAAGCTATGTTTATATGCATAGCATGGTTATCAATTTCAAACTAAAATCATGTGCACACTAAAGTTGATATTAGAACATGCTAATATTTATTTTGTAATATGTTATTTTAAAGTTTAAGAGTTTTAATATATAAATATAATATACTTTTTTCAGTAAGGACTCTAATTATGTGTTAAATATTAGGTTGTTCGGAAAGTAATTTCGTTTTTTTCTGACAAAGGATTTAATTGCATTTTTCGCACCCAATTTCATACTTAAACCGCAAAATCATTTTATGTTTTAAGAGCTGATATAGCAAGGCTTGAGTGTGAAAAAGTGCAGCTGATTCTTCGCAGTAGTTTTTGGATGGTGCCCTTTTAAATATGGAGAGCAATAAACAGCATTTTCGTCATTTTTTTCTTTTTTGCTATAAAAGGTAAAAATGCTGTTCAAGCCAGAAATAAATTAGCCAATATGTGTGGAGAAGATGTGTTAACAGTACATCAGTACCAGAACTGATTTGCAAAATTTTTCCTTCAAATGAGGAGGCCAAAAACCACCTCGATCAGTTTTTTTTTACAGCAAAGACCAAAACTTTTATGAGCGTGTAATCATGTTACTACCAAAAATATGGCAAAAGGTATTAGACCAGAATGGCAATTTTATAATTTAATAAATAATTTATTCATTAAACGAAAATTTCTTTTCATTTTGACAAAAAAAAACGAAATGACTTTCCGAACGACCCAATATTTATAAATTAAAACAGTTAAATCAATTGTGCATTGTATTTTTTCCCCTCTTTGACTGTACTTTTTGGAACTTTTAATTAATTAAGAAATAAAACCATGTATTGCTCTGTTTTGAATTAAGAATGTTCATAATTAGTCTCCAGATTTAAAAATAAATTAAATTAAAATTTTATGAAATATTTGGAAACTGATTATATGAAATTATTCTTTAATTCAAATAATTTTATTATCTTTCACTATTGTGGAGTATCTATAAGTATAAGTAGTTTGCATAGATATTTTAAGGTATATTTTTATGAAAATTTAATCTGCTGATTGATTTATGACACTTTAGATTTATTTAGTTAATCAGAAACTTTCAACTTTTACTTACGTGATTTATTTATTTGTTAGCTCCTGCTGCCATCCCACCCTTTACAAATAGTCCTGACTTCCGTCAGAAACATCGTCTCCTGGACAGGTATTGTATTCTAGTTTTAATTTATTCATTTCCTTCAAAAACCAGTAGTTCCAATATAACATATTTAAGGAATAAAATTTCTTAAAATCTTGTTTTTCTCCACTGAGAAATTTGTTTGAATTCCTTTAATTTTTAGTAAATTTACTAAATATGTAAAAATACATGTTTCTTTTTACTTTCTTATTCTGTTAATGAATTTGCTGAGTAAAACTTCTTTTCAAAAAAAGAATTTTTTTTACTTTCAAAAATTAACATTAATTTATTTTATTTAAAAGGAGGCAACCATCCCCTTACTGGCCAGTGGTGAACATTTGTATCACTTAAATTTTTCTATTTCCTTAACTAAGGCCAAATAATTTATGGCAGAAATTAAAGTATTATTTTCTGAAGTTATGAATTTTTTAAAAAAGAAACGTTATTCAGTTATTTATGTTATGTTCCATGATTTTTAAATTATTTATATGTTTTTGTTACTTCTTTATTTGTAATTACACTACGGTAATTTTGAAATAAAGTAGGAGGAAAAAATAATAAAGGTGGCATTTAGCATAAGATTAAGAATTTTTTGTTTTGTTTCATGGATAAATTTTTTATAGTATGGTTATTTCTTGCAAACCTTATAATTATTTTTCAAGTGATTTCCTTATTATTAAATAATCTGAACTTAAGTGTTTTAATTCTATTTCTCTTGTTGAATAGCATTTGAAAAATTAGTGCTTTAACTCTTTAAATTTTAGTGTAGAAGTTTTCTAAATTTTGATCATAAAACAATTGTTTGCTTTTTTTTTACTTTAACATTTTGATTTTCTGCGTTTCTAAATGGATAAAGGTAAATGCAAATTTTATATACAACTGTTTTACTATATCTATGAATGTAATTTCTATTTGGGTACACAGCATTATTAAAAACTCTTACTTATTTTTACTTGCTTACTAAACTTACTTTTTTATGGTCCTTATATAAGGTTTTTCAAAGTACTTATAGTTTCCTACTGATTGGAAAAAAAATAATTTCACTACTCTAGATCAGCCCGATTATTCGCGGTGTTTTCTTTGTGTTAGATCTTTCATTGTTTAATAGATTTAAGGAATCTGGAGGTCATTGAAAAAAGGTTTTATCTCAGTTTAGTGACATCCTGATAGAATGGGGAAAATATATCTTTTTCTTTCTCTTTCTTCTTTAGATGAGGCAAAAATTCTGTCTTTTCAGAAATAATTTTAAGTTTTCGTATTAGGTTTTTAACAATAACGTCAGCTCATCCTTTCTTTTCTGCTCGAGAATATTTATTTGTACAACATTAGTTAATTATATTTCAAAGTCAGCTTTGACTTTCCATGAAGGAGTTATTTAAGAATTTTTATTTCATTTTTTGGGGCAAATGCTGTGATCTCAACAATATGCCAGAAAATATGTCTTGTGGATTTCTATATGTGAATGCACTGAATAATTCAAGGTTTAAAAAAATAAAATCAAGCAATATAAAAAAATTAATTCAAATCCATTATTAGGCCAACAAAGAATTTTTTTATTCTTGTTACTTTTTATTAAATAATTATCAAAAAAGATATTAAGTATTAAAAGATTATTGATTTTTGCAAGAATTGAGCTTATCTTCACATGAGAAATACTGAAATTATTGCATTTTACCAATTGAGCTACTGTCTGTCGATTTCAGTTTTCATTACAACCTGCTTAAACTAAACTATTTAAAGTGTTGAAAATGAATTAAATTTAATTAAAGAATTAATATTTTAAAAAACAGTATTAACATCAAGTGTCAATTTTTAAAAAATTGTAATGGATGACACTTGATGAACTTGAGTGAATGAATAAATAGTATTTTATTAATGATTGAAAATTTAAACAAGATATATAAATAAATAAATGGATAGTGTGAACTAATGGTAGGGATTGAATAAATCAAAATGTCCATGATATTCAAAAGTTACTTGTAAGTCATTCATTACTCTTGCCAAAATATATCAAAAATAAATTTATGCCAATGAAATTGATTTTTTCATTTTTTCGTACACAAACTAATCAAAAAGAAAGAATGGTTATCTCCCAAAAATTAGAACTCAAGCTATATTTCCATGATTTGAGCCTCAAAATAACAAATTTTTGGTATTAAATTTGTGGACACAATAACTGAAAACACTTTGAATTGAATATTCTTATTATTAAATTTGTAGATATGGACTACTTTTTGAATGAAACGCATATCCATCCATGCTGAGTATAAGTATTACATTGGTAAAATATGGCACACAGTTTTAGTATCTTAGGTATAGATCCGTATCAAAATTCCAATATATTTTTTCCCTAATATTTCCAAAGTCAATCCATATAAGAGTTTTTTGGTCTCCCAACTCTTTAAATTAGTTTCAAATCACTATTTTTTCTTCTTTTCTTTTCTTCTTCTTTTTTTCTTAATCTTGCTTTTATTGTGACTGCTTTCAATGCATTGCAGTGAAACATGCAAAAATAAAGATAGGGCATTTTTTTGGAATGTAAAATATGGAAATATGCAAATTAAATAAATTTAGAAGTTTAAGAAAAAATCACTGATTAGTTAGAATATAATCTATGTAACAAATAAAACAACCTCATTTTTTTCTTTGTTCTCTAGAAACATAACCCACTAAATTTGAACGATCTTACATTCTAATTAAGGATTAACCCTTAATAGCCTGATTTACGAAAGTGATTTATTTTCAATATTACTGTGTTTGCTTGAGGGTCTAGATGAAGGGAAAAATAGCTAAAGAATTAATAGGTATGTTTTATGTAGGGTGGAATGCCTGAAGTATCAAAATTGATACTCACAAAAATAGCATTAGTTTCTTCAAGTAAAACATGCACTTGCAAAAAATAATTATATCATAGCGAAAATAATATATTCACTTACCTCAAAAGTATTTATATTCTTCAGAAAAAGAAAATATATCAAATTTGTAGTCAACAAAACTTTTAGTAAAATGTGTTTACTTGTTCACTTTGCCGCACAAGTAATATGTCATAGATAAAATAAAACAATAATGACATTTGATTTTTTTTAAAATTTCGTTGGAAAGAATATTATACAACAATAAAATACGTACAGCCAACCTATAAAAAAAAACTAATAGTAATGTGAACATTCGGTTTAAAAGATTGGTATCAAAATTGAAACTCTAGGTTATTAAGCGTTAATTAAAAATTAAAAAAGTCCATAGTAATTAAACTAGCATCATTACTTCAGATACATAATAAAAACGGAAGTCAAAATTCACCCCCCCCCAAATATTATGGTTTAATTATAATATAATATAGCAAATATTCATGAATAGATGATTTGATGAAATAGTAAACTGGTTTAATTTAATTGTTAAAGTTATATAAAATTAATTTTTAAAATTAAATAAAAATTGTACTACAATGAAATTAATATCATTATAAAGATAATTTACTGCTGTTTAAATTGATGTAAAAATAATTTTTATGGGATAAATATTTCGGAGTAATGAAGATTATCAATTTTGCTATAGGATTAAATATCTAAAGTCCGGTTATAATAATGCTTTAATAATTATTTGTTCAATTAATTTAGAAATTTATCTTAAAATATCTTGTTCAGGTTTTGGGTTACTACCATTTGCCATTAAGGAAGATTTTCTGTGTTTAATAGACTTTAACAAGAAACTTTCGAATTTTTCACCTTCAATAAAAGTAGGAAATCTGCATGTGTGATTATAGCTTCTCTCTTTCTTTATAACATGATTTAACAATATCGGCAATAGTAAACACATTACTCTTGTTTGTAAAACTGTGATAGACCTCAGGCTAACTTCAAATCAACAAAGTAGAAAACATTTTTTTAAAAATCTTTTCTGGTTAAAGTCATGAAAAGCAAATTAAGTTTTCAAGTTTCTTGCAATATATTAAGCATTTCAATATCTGTTTACTGTAATTGTTTCATAGGGCATGAAAGTCATTCCCTCAAGAATAACTTTCAAATTTTAAAAGTCTCTTTTTCATTTTTTCTTTACTGCACTATGATTGCAGCCTCTTACCTGCAAAATTTTAAAATTGGTATTTATATAAATTAATTGAGTTTTTTTTGTAGGCACCATTCAAGTAGTGCTTCTCTGAAATTGGGTGGTAGCAGTAATTCTGACAAAGATAGTCCCTTCCCAGAAAAACTGCAAAGGAGTGCAGAAGGCTCATCTGTTCCTGAAGTGGTTGTTGCTTCCCTAATGTCATCAGATCAAATGGATCTCAAAACCGAATCTCTTTCTCGAGGTGAAGCCAGAAAACATAGGAAAGGTTTCAGAACTTCATCTGCTCCAGAAAAGATGAGATTGTTTGCCAGCTCTTTGAACAAAGTGAATGAAGTTGGAAATAAACGTAAAATGGTGAGTTTCATTTGCAAAGCTCAATGATCTTGCTCTTAAATTACTAATATTCACATTTATTTTTGTTTTAATTCTTATTTAAAAAATAATAACTTTTCATCTATAAGAGAGATTCATAAGAGATCTGACTAATCTTAAATATGAAAAAAAATATTTGTATGCAAAAACACATCTGAAGTGTCATGAATGCTTAAACAATACACAAAAAGTAAAATATTATTGAGCTAAAGTGTTAATTACACATAAAAATTCTCTTGCCTCAAAGCAATCTATGCACGCACACACACACACACACCGGGGTCTTAAACAGAAAGATTAACAAATGCTACAATAAGTATAACCAACACTAGATGGAATGATCAATTGTTGATAGACACTGATTTAATTATTCTTTATTCTAGACTATTTGAAAACATAGAGATAAAAAAGATTTTCAGTATCTAACAGAATCAGATAATTTTAAGAACAGAAGCTTAGATAGTTACTTAAAATGTAAATTTGAAATTTAAATTTTAATCTGTTTTATAATGCACTTTCCCAATATTTTGTTTAATATAAATAACTTTATTTCTATTTGGCTCTTGTGTTTTTCTCTTTATTCTACCAAGTACTGGGGAAAGTAATGTTAGATATTTTTACTGTATTAAAATTACTTTAATGACTTTTGTTTCAGATAAAGTGTGACTCAAATTTGTTTTTCAGTTAAAATATGTAGTTCAACTGAAATATCTAGGTAGTATCAATGCAGTGACTATTATTAAGGGCATGATCTTGAAGACCATTTTGAATTGTGGATATTATCTAAGATGAACATAAAAAATATTACTAGTTATTTCGTTTATTTGATTTGAAATTGTAGACAATAAAGTAATGGCCTGTTTAAATATTAATAATGAAAATATATTTGTAATTTGTATTTTTATGTCTGAAATATATAATTTTATGATGCATGAATTAAAAAAAAGCCATTTGAAAGTTCTTGAAAAGAAATTCAATTCTTTGAAATGATTTTCTTTTAGTGAATATTTTTTGCAAAGATATTTTTGGTTAATATTACTGATAAAAGAAGGCTGCAACTTATCACAAAATGAACATTTTTTTCTGTTAAAATGTGTTTTTCAACTGAAATATTAAGGTAGTAGCAATACAGTGGCTGTAATTAAGGGAATGATGTTGAAGACCATTTTGAATTGTAGATATTAATTAAGATGAACATAAAAAATATTACTTGTGTATTTCATTTATTTGACTAGAAATTGTAGACAATAAAGTAATGGCATATTTAAATATTAATAGCGAAAATATTTTTGAATTTATAATTTGTATTTTTATGTCTGAAATATTTAATTTTATGATACTTGAATTTAAAAAAAAAAGTAATTTGAATGTTTTTGAAAAGAAATTTGATTCTTTGAAATATTTTTTTTTTCGTGAATAGTTTTAAAAAAAT
>JAPMOQ010026133.1:45547-60168 GCA_026543055.1 Argiope trifasciata | reverse complement strand
TAGATCTTGACACATATACTGCTAAGAATGAGCAAGCACATTAAAAGAAAATAAGGAGGTTACAACTACGAAAGTTTGAATACTATTCTTTTTTTTTTCTTCTAAAAACTGTGTTTTCAGTCCACTTTAATTTTGAGGAGGCATGTTTATAGAATACTCGTTGTGTAGCATCATCAAAAAAAAAAAAAAAACGAAGAATGAAATGTATTCGAATTCTTTTTCTAAAATAATTTCGATTTTCTTTTCAAAAACGTTTGTTTTGTTCTAAGCAAGACAGATAAAATGCAGAAGGAGTTATCTGCAAAATATAGCAAGAAATGTCAGGATTCTTCTAACCAACAATTCAAATTCAGTAAAATGTCTTTAGCTTTCGCTACATAAACGATGCTAAGAATAAGCACATTTAAAGAAAACGCAGAAACTGGCAAAGTTTGCATAGTATTTATATTTAATTTTGGTAAATGGAGTTTTCAGATTTATAATTTTGTGTAAGCATTTTTTATAGAATAAAGGTCGGTGGCACCGAGAAATAAAAACGGAGATTTGCATTTGAATATTATTTCTAACGTAATTAATACTTTTTGAAAAGGCATTTCTTTGTTTAATGCAGACAATTAGATAAAATACAGAAGGACGGCTTTGAAAATTTTAATAAAAAACAATGAACAAATTCGCATAATGTTCAAGCATAATTTAATAAAGAAGAGAATTTAGCTCTCCCTATATATATATATATATGCTACAAAGAAAAAAGGAGGAAATATTTCAGGAAAATTCAGGAGGTTATTAATGCAAAGGTATAAATTACCTTTTTTTCAATACTGTGTTTCTACCTCGCTATTTTTGATAAAGCCTGTTTATAGAATGCTGGCTCTAGGTTATGCCAAAAAACGAATATACTTGCATTCGAAATGTTATTTTCCTAAGTAATTTGAAATGTTTTTGGAAAGGCCAGAGCTACGTTCAAAGCAACACATACGATAAAAATGCAGATGGTGGTAACAAAATACAGTAAGACACAATTAAAGTAATCTCATACCGCGCAAGGTAAATTCAGAAATTATCTATTTCTAGCACTTGACACATATATGCTGCTAACAATAAGCAAGCATATTTCCAGAACCCACACGTGTTTACCATAGATTAAGATATAAAAAGATATTTTTTTTTTGTAATTAGGGATTTTAGTCCGTTTATTACGAGGAGGCTTGTTTATGGGAATACAGTTTCGAAACATGAAATAAACAAAGAAACCTGATCGAATTTTTTTTTTCAAAAATGATTTCATTTCTCTTTGGAAAGACAAATGCTCTGTTTTAAGAAAGGGCATTCAGATAAAAAGAGTAGGAGGTATCTTCAATATGTAGTAAGAATTATTGGGAGGATTTTCATAATACACAAGCCAAATTCGGTAAAAATATGTTTCTAGCTCTCAACACATGTATGCTGCTGAGAATTATCAAGCACATTTCCAGAAAAGGCACAAATTTACTACTGGTAAAGTTTCAAAAAGAATTTTTTGTAAATACATCGCTTTCATTCAGCTAATTACGATCAGTTGTGTTCCTGCAGTACAATTTGAAGGCAACATGAAATAAACGAAGAACTCTATTAGAATTTTCTTTCTAAAACAATTTCATTTCTCCTTCGAAAGGATAATGCCCTCTTTTAAGGATGTCATTCAGATGAAAAAAAATAGGATACATCATCAGGATATAGTAAGAAGTAAATGACGTATTTACATAATGCACAAGCTGAATTCACTAAAAAATGTATCTAGCTCTCGACACTTATAAGCTGCTAAGAGTAAGCAGGCACCTTTCCAGAATAATCCCGAGGTTACCTCAGGTAAAGTTTGAATAAGATTATTTTTTTGTAATATCAGTGATTTTAACCCGCTAATTAAGAGGAGGCGTGTTTATGGGAATGCAGTTTGGAAGCAAAGTGAAATAAACGAAGAAATCTGTTCGATTTTTTTTTTTTGGAAATAATTTCATTTCTCTTTGAAGAGACCAAAGTTCTGTTTTAAACAATGGCCTCTTCAAGATATATTAAAAAGTAAAGGATGGATTATCGTAACGCACAAGCCAAATTCAGAAAAGTATCTCTAGCTCTCGACACATATATGCTGCTAAGAATAATCTAGCATATTGAAAGAAAACGAACAAATTTTCTAATGATGAATTCTATACTAGAATTCTGTTCAAAGTTTCTTTCTAAAACAATTTCATTTCTCGTTCTAAAGGAAAATTCTCTTTTTTAAGGCAGTCATTCAGATAAGATGAGAAGAGGCATTTTCAGGATATAGTAAGAAGTAAAGGAGGGATTCTCATAACGCACAAACCAAATTCTCGAAAAATATGCATCTACGTCTGCACACATATAAGCTGCTAAAAATAAGCAGGCACACTTCCAGAAAAAGCACGAGGTTTTCACTGATAAGGGTTGAATAAGATTTTTTTTTTTTTTGTAATAACAGGGATTTTAAAATCCTTCTTACAAGGAGGCGTGTTTCAAGCAACAAGAAATAAACGAAGAAATCTGTTCGAATTTCATTTATCTTTGAAAAGGCATATGTTTTTCTAAAATGGTTTCACTTCTCTTTCGAAAGGAAAATGTTGTCTTCTAAGGAAGGCATTCAGATGAGAAGGGTAGGAGGCATTTCCAGGATATAGTAAGAAGTAAAGGAGGGATTCTCATAACACAAAAAATAAATTCTTCAAAAATATGTATCTAGCTCTAGACACATATAAGCTGCTCAGAATAAGCAGGCACATTTCCAGAAAAAGCCCGATGTTCACACTTGTAAATTTTGAATAGTTTTTTTTTTTTTTTGTAATAACAGGGATTTTAATCCGCTTATTACAAGGAGGCGTTTTTATGGGAATATAGTTTCGAAGCAACATAAAATAAATCTGTTCGAATTTTTTTTTCAAAAAAAATTTAATTTCTCTTTGGAAAGGCCAATGTTCTGTTTTAAGCAAGGGCATTCAGATTAAATAAGAAGGAGGCGCCTTACGGATATATTAAAAAGTAAAGGAAAGTTTCTCATAACGCACAAGCCAAATTCTCCAAAAATATTTTCTAGCTATCGACACATATATGCTGCTAAGAAAAATGAAGCACATTTAAAAAAACGCCAAAATTTCTACTGGTATAGTTTGAATAAGAATTTTTTGTAAAAACATTGCTTTCATTTAGCTAATTACGATGAGGTGTGTTTCTGGTGTACAATTTGAAGGTAAGGTGAAATAAACGAAGAATTCTGTTCAAACTTTCTTGCTAAAACAATTTCATTTCTCATTCGAAAGGATAATGCTCTCTTCTAATAAAAACATTCAGATGAGAAGAGTAGAAGTCTTCAGGATATAGTACATAAAGGAAGGATTTTGATAACGCACAAGCCAAATACTCCAAAAATATGTATCTAGTTCTAGACACATATAAGTTGCCAATAATAAGCTCGCACTTTTCCAGGAAAAGCACGAGATTACCATTGTGAAATTTTGAATAAGATCTTTTTTTTTGTAATAACAGTGATTTTAACCCGCTTATTACGTGGAGACATGTTTATTTGAATAAAGTTTGGAAGAAAAATGAAATAAAAAAAATGTATTCGTATTTTCTTTCAAAAATAATTTTACTTTTGTTTCTAAACCCCAATTATGTTTTTTAACCAAGGGCATTCAGATAAAAAAAGTATGAAGCAACTTCATGATATATTAAGAAGAAAAGGATGGATTCTCATAAAGCACAAGGCAATTTCACCAAAAATATGTTTCTAGTTCTAGCCACATATAAGCTGCTAAGAATAAGCTGGCCCCTTTCCAATAGATGGGTACCTTCCCATGAACCTTCCCAGAAAAAGTATGAAGTTACCACTTTGAAATTTAGAATAAGTTTTTTTTTTGTAATAATGATGATTTAACCCGCTTATTAAAATTAGTCGTGTTTATGGGAATACAGTTTGGAAGCAACGGGAAATAAGCGAAGAAACCTGATCGATTTTTTTTCAAAAATAATTTCCTTTCTCTTTGGAAAGACCAATGCCCAGTTTTAAGCAAGTTCATTCAGATAAAGAGAGTAGGAGGTATCTTCAAAATACAGTAAGAATCAATGGAAAAATTTTCATAATGCACAAGCCAAATTCCCTAAAACTATATCCATCTCTCGACACATACATGCTGCTATGAATAATCCAGCACATTTCCAGAAAAAGCCCAAGGTTAACGCTGTTAAATTTTCAATAAGATTTTTTTTTGTAATAACAGTGATTTTAACCCGTTTATTAAGATGAGGCATTTTTATGGGAACACAGTTTGGAGCAACTTGAAATAAACGAAGAAATCTGTTTGAATTTCTTTTTCAAAAATAATTTCATTTCTTTTTTTTTTTATAAAGGCCAATGTTTTTCTAAAACGATTTCATTTCTCTTTCGAAAGGATAATGCTCTCTTCTAATAAAAGCATTCAAGTAAGAAGAGCAGTATTCATCGTCATTATATATTAAGAAATAAATGATGAATTCTCACAACGCACAAACCAAATTCACTAAAAATATGTACCTAGCTCTCGACACATATATGCTGCTAAGAATAAGCAGGCAACTTTCCAGAAAAAGCAGGAAGTTACCATGGGTAAAGTTTGTACAAGATTGTTTTTGTAGGAACAGTGATTTATGGGAATGCAGTTTAAAGCAACAAGAAATAAACGAAGAAATTTGTTCGCATTTTGGTTTTTAAAAAAATTCCATTTCTCTTTAAAAAGGCATATGTTCTTCTAAAACGGTTTCACTTCTCTTTCGAAAGGAAAATTCTGTCTTCTTAGAAAGGCATTCAGACGAGAAGAGTAGGAGGCATTTTCAGGATATATTAAGAAGTAAATAATGGATGATCGTAACGCACAAGCCAAATTCAGAAAAATAAGTCTCTAGCCCTTGACACATATATGCTGCTAAAAATAAGCAAGCACATTTAAAGAAAACGTACAAATTTTCTAATGGTAAATTCTAGAATTCTAAACTAGAAATCTGTTCAAATTTTCTTTCTAAAACAATTTCATTTCTCGTTCGAAAGTAAAATGCTTTCTTTTAAGGAAGGCATTCAGATGAGAAGAGTAGGAGGCATTTTCAGGATATAGTAATAAGTAAAGGAGGGATTCTCATAACGCAAAAACCAAATTCTCCAAAAATATGCATCTAGGTCTACACACACACAAGCTGCTAAAAATAAGCAGGCACATTTCCAGAAAAAGCCCTATGTTCACACTTGTAAATTTTGTATAAGATTTTATTTTGTAATAACAGGGATTTAATCTGCTTATTACGAGGAGGCGTTGTTATGGGAATATAGTTTCGAAGCAACATAAAATATAAGAAATCTGTTTGAATTTTTTTTCAAAAACAATTTCATTTCTCTTTGGAAAGACCAATGTTCTGTTTTAACCAAGGGTATTGAGATTAAAAGAGAAAGAAGCGCCTTAAGGATATAGTAAGCAAAGTATGGTTTCACTAAGCCAAATTCACTAAAAATATGTATCCAGCTGTCAATGCATATAGTTTGCTAAGTATAAGCAATCATATTTGCGAAAAGGTTAGGAGGCTACCATTACAAAAGTTTAAATATTTGATTAAAAAACTGTGTTTTCACTCTTTATATTTTGAGGAGGCATATTTATAGAATACTCGTTGAAGCATCATCAAAAAAAAAAAAAAAAAAAAAAAAAAAAAACGGAAACGAACTGGACTCCGACTGTTTTTTCTGAAGTAATTTCAATATCCTCATGGAAGGCGTTTGCTTTGTTATAAGCAAAAAATTGAGATAAAATGCATCGGGTATCTGCAAAATATAGTCAGTAACGGAATTATTTTTATAATCAACAAGCCAAATTCAGTCAAAATATTTCTAGCTCTAGATACACATATGCTGCTAAGCAATAGCAAGCACATTTACAGAAAAAGCTGGAGTTTAGCACAACTAATGTTTGAATAATATTTTTTTCAATTGTTGTAAATAGTGTTTATTACTTTCTAATTTTGAGGAAGAATTTTCATTCAATACAGGTTGTAGGCACTGTGGAAAAACGATTAATTAGATTTTTTTCAAGTAAATTCAATCCCATTTGAATAGCTCTAGCTTTTTTCTGAGAAAGAAAATCAGATAAAATATAGAAGGAGGTATCTTTAAAATATAAGCCTTTCTTCAAAATATAGAAATATAAAAATCAAAGAATTCTTAAAACGTACAAGCAAAATTCATTAAAGTAACGTCATTTGTGCTCTAACCGCATATATGCTGCTAAGAAAAAGCATGCACCTTAAATGAAAGCTGAAGATGCTACCGCTTCGGAAATTTTATTACCAGTTTTTAAAGCAAAAGCATTTAAATCCGCTAATTTCGGGGAGGCATATTTAAAAATAAGGGTCGGAGATTACCGTGAAAGAAACGACGAATTGCGATCCAATATTTTTTCACTAAGATATTTCACCTTTTTGGAAAGCCCTCTGATGTGCCCTCTTTGAGATATGATATAGAAAGAGGTATTAGAAAATATTTGAAGATAGAATGGAAAGATTCATACTACGCTCAAGCACTATGCAGTTAAAAAATTGTTCTTTCATATAGTATACAAATATGCTACTAAGAATAAGGAAACTCATTTAGAGAAACAACTGCTAAGTAATACTACTAAGCATAGAATACCTTATTTTTTGTCTAATATTTAAAGAATACATGTGGGAAGCAACCATGAGAAGAAAACCAAGAATTTGTAATCTAAATTACATTTTGTTAAAGATATTTCAATTCCATTAAGGCGAGCAGATACTATGGCCATGAACAAGACATTCAAACATATTGATTCGGAAAGATCTGATAAAGCATCTGTCAATTTCTTTAAAAGATTATTTTTAACTCTATGGAATTAATGCTGCTAAGAATGAAGAAATACATTTTGGCAAAATTCATTAGGGTATCACTACAAATCATAGAATACCTTTTCTTTTTGGTAAATATATCGTTGCCAACCTGATAATGTTGATCTGGAATGTTTGAAGAATACATGTTGGTGATAACCGTGAAAAAGCAACGAATCGCAGTAGAAATTATAATTAAAAATTCAATTCTTTTAAAAACCAATGTAATTATGCAAGAAATTCAGACAACGAGAAGAAAGAAGGATATGAAAAATTGAGGAAGAGGCAATGGATAGATTCTGATAAACCACAAGCCAAATTCAGTATTTAAAAAAAAAAAAAAACGTTTTTAGCTCTCCACATATACATATGCTGTTAAGAATAAGCGAACATAGTTTGACCAGATTCTAGAAGTTGCTAGTTGAAATCTTTGAATGCCATTCAATGTTATCTTTGTTTTGTAATTTTTGTTCAATGTTATAGGTACACTTATTTAGAAATTTGTCTGCTAAAATTCAGGAAAGTCACTTTGATAAAGAGTCAGATAAAGAGCAAGAAGAATATGACAACGTGGAATATTCACTGGGATGTTTTTTAAAAAACGGATTTTCAGTTCTCTCCAGAAATAAAACTGCTAATGGTGACATTTCAAGACAAGAACAGGTAGAAGGCACAGTTCACTTTGAAAGGGCACTGCTAAAGTTTCGGCGTGTTTCGGCTTCAGGAAAGAAGGCAAATGCCTTATTTATTTACACTGATTTTTTTTCATAAAAATGTTTTTTAGTTTTTTTGAAAAATATATTTTCTACGGGTGAGCAGACACAATACAGAAAATGTCAAGAAGAGGCAATGAAAAAAAGTTCAAGCATAAATTCATAAATCAGCTCAAATTCCAAAATTTTCAAACAATTCAAATTTTAGGAATGATGTTTCTTCGAGAGTTCGTAAATGCAGTGAAAAGTGTGGTATTCTTCCGCCTTGTTTCCGTGTTCATCTTTCTCGACAGCCTTCATATTGGAGCATTCCAACTGAAACCACAGATAGAAAATTCCTTGTTCTGGCATTTATTAGAAGAAAGCCATGCATTCATTCTAAAGATCATAGATTTCCTATTGCTTTATTTTTTTGAGAAAACGAGGTCTTTTCTTTCGTTGAAACAGGTAAAATTTAAGGAGGGCTTGATAGCGAAGAATGCCATTTGTTCTAATTCAAACTTCATAAATAGAAAAAAAATTTATTATACTTTCAAGTGTTTCGCTCGATAGCAGTGACTCGTTCTTTTTGAAGTGAAATATAGGAGATATTCTATTGTTTCCCCAAATTTGCCAGAGCTCTTGACGTCGAATTTTTTTATTCGAATGAATACAGCTAAATTCTACTGAATATAAAAACGGATTTCAAATTTTATTACGAACTTGCCCCAATTCTTTGATTTTGATGTAAAAAACTCTTCGCAGCAGATTTTAATAAAAATTTATGAAATTAGGAGAGAGCACCACATTAATGTACGAGTAATTGCACCATAAATTTTATGTCTTTGTCCATTACCGTTTTTCTATGTTCAAAAGCCGCCAGTCTTTGTGCTTGTGCGAATATGTTTAGTATCAATTCTCGGTTATTATCACTGAGCTCTTGCCAGTCGAATCTGTCAAGGTTTCTTTCGATCTCAAAGTCCGGATAATTTCTTTCTCCTAAAAATTGCCCCACAACTCGTTTATATAATGTCTCCGATATTCTTGGTGCTACGCGATTTCTCCTGCTTAGGTCGAGCCACAAAACATTAAGATCGCTAATTATGTCAATAATATTCATGTCCAGTTCCTCGAGTGGCAGTGGTCAATTTCGTCGCCTCCTTTGTACGAAATGTTGAAATGGACCGGGAACCTGTGATCTCCTCACAAGGGGAATTACAAAATTTGCTGGCGGCTGAGCTGGTGGGGCTGGGGCTGGCTGTGGTTGGGCTTGTGCAGCAGATTGGGCTTGGGCTTGTGCTTTAACTTGAACTTGCAGGGCTGACTGAACCTGGGGCACATCCTCTATGTCGACAATATCATCGGCCTCTTGAATACCGTTTTGAACTGCATCAGGGGCCCCTGTCATTTCGGCCTCGTTTGCAATGTCACACTGGAAACATTTATCCTTCTGAAAATGAACGTATTTTGAATTATAGATTTGAGTAATACTTAATTATAGCGGTGTAAGTATATACAGAACAAACTTTAAAAAATTTGAAATTCTGAAAATGTAATCTTCATTTAAAATAGCATTATTATTACTGCATTTTCTTTTTCATTGTAAATTATCAAAAACATCTCAACAATTAAATGTAATGCATAAGATTGATATTGTTGATCTATGAATCAAATGTTGGTTTTTGTTGTCACTGCTTTCTACTTCGCAGCATTTCATGTTTAGGCAAGTGTTTTAATATTATATCTTAATATTAATGCTTAATGATTCCAAAATTTTTATTCCTTTGAGGAGAAAAAATATTATTTCAACTTTTTTTTATCCCGAACTTCGATTGAGAAGGTAATATAGTATACGCCCAGGTTTTAAATGATTTGGTTATTGAATTGATGCTATATGACAGATTGTTGGATTTTTCAGGAAACAAAAATTGATATTATTAAGAATACTATTAATTTATTACTTGATTATTGTAGTTTTTTGGTCAAAGATTCCTATTTGGTTAGGCCTTGACCGGAAAATGATCAAATGGTTTCCTGTTAACTTGCATGAATTTGAAGATCATAATATATTATCCTTTCCTACCAACAAATTATTTAAGAAAAAAAAGGCAACTAAAAATGAGACAGAAAATCAACCGATATCGAGCAATAGTAGAATTTCACTAGCTTCTCTACAATAAAAAATATGCCACTCTGAATTTGTTTCTCAATCAATTGATTGAAAAAGGATAATATTTGACAAGTTGTTGTAAGATTGTCCTATAGATTTAAACTGAAAACAATGAAATCTGTTGATTTTATTTTGATAATTCTCGTTTTGGTAGCTGTACACAATCATTCAATGTATACAGTGGAGTGCAATTAAAATATATTAAATATGTACCAAGATGTGTTTTACAGGCATTTTTTAAACAATGATTGCCGTTAATTTCTTGCGTCTTCAAGTTTGAAGATTTTACTGCGCAAAATTCGTATTTCAGTAGTATAAGGATGAAATGAACCGACATTATAAAAACATGCAAAATCGTAACAATAACATTTTTCAGTAATAAAAGGAAAGTCGGATTTTTGAACATTTAGGACTGCGAATATGGTATTTACAAATTCTCGGTTAAACAAAGAAAATATTTAAAAACCTGATCATTCATACCTTGTATTCAAATGTGCACGTTACTCTCTTTAGTATGTGTAGTATCTTAAAAATATTGAAAGAAAATGCCGAAGTTAAAAATAAATACCTTTGGCGCCTAATTCTCCTGTAGAGCTTTTAACAAATTCTCTTTTATCTGTAAAAGATAAAAATTAAATAATTCAAAACTAATTCAAAAAATTTAATGCATATAGCAACAATGCCTTTTAAATTTTCAAGCTTAATTTTTAACTTGCATATAACTCTAAAAACTGACAAGTCATTAGTTACATGCAAATTGATCAAAACTAAAACAAAAATGTGCAAAAATAATCACAAGAATACATTTTAACCACTTTCTGTGGAAAGTCGTGTAAAGCACATCAACAGGCTTTTGCAACGGCTGACGGGTAACTATCATGTGTAAAATTAATGTTCGCGATCCATCAACTGAGATTGTCTGTCAGAACATAGCTTGGATCAAAAATTAATTCTCTTAGAATATATAAATCCTTTTCAGACTCCTATAAATTGTCGAATACTTTGTGTGGTCTCGCTACGAATTACAGTGGACTGTTTTGAAACACGCATCTGTGAAAGTATTCCCTTCACAGACGGTTAATATATTTAAATTTTCAGTGAAAAGTTAAATTTAACTAAAATTTTGTTCAGTGTAGTGAATAATTCCATAAAAATAATCACCATGTCTACATATAAAAACACATATATACATGGTAAGAAATTTGGCATTTTATGACTTGAAAGATCTTGATAGGAATTTTATATTGTTAAGTTTTAATGAAATTTATACGCTTCAAAATCTGCCCACAGTTTGACGAATTTAAGCAATACCAAAACTTGGAATATAATTGAATAAAATATAAATGTGATATTAATTTATTTATTAATTAGATAACTAAGAATTACTTCGTTGATGGTGAAAACAAACATTAACTACGATAAATAGATGTTGAAAACAATTAGTTTATATTTTAAATCGACTTCTCCTTAAAAATGTTCCAAGGAGATTTGAACTCATAAGTGGAAATATTGTAGCATGAAGCCTTATGCTTAGTTCATCCATCAACATTTTCCATTTGAAACTAATTAATATTCACTACTCCGTTTTTCTCCGTTAACTCGCTACTCATTAAAACTAATTTGTACTCACTGCTAAAGAAAAGCGAAATATGCTTTTGGATTTTGAAATTTTCCAATTCTTTCATTTATATTAAAGTAATAAAGAAAGAAAAATTTATTAAGCAGAGTCGATTTTGAATAATAGTTATCCTAAATTTTTCGAATAAATGGAATTCTTAACCTCACTATTCGTCCTGACTTAGAGGAACTTTGACAGAGAGGAAGCTAAATCAGTTTTAGCTTCCTCTCGAATAACATATTTTGTCGTACAAAAAATAAGTTTCAGGTGGATTAAATATATTAACTAGTTTTAAAAGATAGTTTAGAAAAGGTTAGTTGGTCACAATACATTTATTCGTTCAAATCTTGGATCAGTAATATATATAGTTTTTTTTTTTGCAGATAATAACAATACAATAGATTCCGCTTAACACGATTGTTTAATGACTTAAAAATTTTGATTATCCAAGCCATAACCTAAATAGAAAAATCAACACTTGTTTGGTATTAAAGAGAAAGGAAAAAGGCTTAAGTGCATTCTAACATATTTTGATTTAAGGAAGTAAAAATAGCATGCTAAAATGTGACTCGCTTAAAGAGCGATGTTTTGAAAAAGGCGTCAGGAAGCAGTGATGTCTCTTGTTTGTTTGGTAACGATTTGTGTAGGGAGCTTGCTTGAAAAGAAATCTTATATTTGTGAAGAAAGAGTAACGGCTTGATTTTATCGTTGAACTAGACTTCGGGGAATTTTCGGAGCCTTAATCGACGATATTGCCTTTCGCCAAAATGAGATTTCGATTTGGTTAATAACTATAACTATAACTATATTAACAAAGTCAGAATCAAGTTAGAATTAAAGTCTGTATCAGAGTACAAAGCCGCTAAGAATATTTGTTAAAGAGAGGAAGAAATAGTGAATTATTCGTGCAACAACCTACCAATGAAACAGAAAAACTGGAAGCATGGGTGTTTGTTGCATCTTATGTTTAGATGCATTTGAGGCAGTAGTTATGCGAAATAAAAATTCGTTTAATATTGCTGTTATCCTCAAATTTTGAAAGGTAATCAGAAACAGTGATTTTGCAATTTTTTAAACAAGCATTATTAAAATATCATTAATTTTGGCATTCGAATTGACAGCAATGTTTTAATTTTCATGGATTCGTATAGAATACATTGCATTTCGCATCACGCGTAATATTTGGGGACAAATTATTCTCGTCAATCTGGAATTATTTTTTATCTATAAATATTCCCTAACAATTTATTCTTGAACGATGCCTCACGACATTTTTTACAATATCAAGTGCTTCATTCATCCGTAGATCATTGACTGATGTGCTTCAAAGCAATCTTCTCTTTCAAAATATAAATTTATTATTTCATCTTGCGCATGAATGTTAACGATTTAGTTAAAATTGAGCTTCAATTTTTCTTTGACACATTTCAGACAATGTTGTTAGCTTGAGAGAAACTTCAATTTTGGCTTTCAAATTCAAACCAGTTCATTTTTAAATCAATTTTGTTATTTTAACTCAATTGCAGGTGGCAATGATTCATCACAATTCAGAAGAATTCCAACTGCCGCTCAAATCCAGAGAAAACAATGAATTTTATCGCATGAGATAGAAGGGCCCATTTAAGAGTTGTCTAATAGAAGGACATTCTATTGTGGTTAACACTAGCTGAAAGTGGAAGACCACTTAATTATTAAGTTTAAAATCGATAAAATTTAATGTAGCATCTACACTAAATGATTATTTAGGAACTGGTAGATTTCGATAGTTTAAAGCAAATAATATACCCTCCGCAATCACGTTAAGCGGTTTCTACCATAGTGAAAATATTCGTGTAAGGTTCATGAAATTTCACGAACCTAACACGAATATTGCTGTTATCCTCAAATTGTGAAAGGTAATTAAAAACTGTACTTATACATTTTTTGCAATACGTGTTATATGTGCTCTATTTAAAGTATCAATATTATATAAAATATTTTTATTCCAAGTATTCTAAAGTACAAACAGACGATTATCCTTTTATTCAATTAGGCTCGAAATTTCATAGATATCTACAGTATATTTTAAATCTACTCATCAAATTTATCTATCATCCCATATTTTGTAGTTATATGGGATGTAGTTGTAGTTATATAGTTATCGTAATAACTTAAATGTCAATAGTAGGTCAGACTTCTTCTCAACAGATAGTTTAAAAATGAAAGGCATTTACAAATTTGATGTAAAGGCAATAGTTGGATGCATCCGAGTCATCTTTTTTAAAGAGACGGCCGTATACCAAAAAATGCGTAAGGGCTGAGATTCAGCAAAATCTTGAGAGCGAATTTTTTGAAGATTATAATACTCTCTATACTTCATATATGAGAAAATAAAATTTGAGAAACTTGTCGGTAAAACAAAATTTTCAATAGCCTATTTTTTGAAAAAAATTAAGATATGTGTTGCCCAATGCTACAAAATTAAAAATCAATATCAGAGATGAAATTAAGCCAAACAAACGAAACCAAAATGTTAGAGCAGTGGAAGAAATTCTAAATAAAAGACGGGGTTTAAAAGGCAAATAAAAGACGGGGTTTAAAAGGCAAATAAAAGCTAAAGCGAAAATGTTTGGACAATTTCACATGGATGAAACCTGGTGAGTAATAAATGTGGTTAAATAGTAAAATAGCGTTAATACTGCAACATAAAGGGAGGGGGGTTGCTTTAAATATTTTCAACACCGATTAAAATTAGTAAACAGTTTAAAGTAAATGGATTTAAAGACGTGATAATCCTTAAATTTGATACTTAAGATGGTTTTAAAACGTTTCAAGCACAGCAAGTTCTGAAGTTTAAGGGGGTAAACTATAATTGTTACATTTCATAAATTTAATGTGCCGTAGAAACAAATTAATATCGTACTTAATCTTCATAATCCATTTAAGATATTGTCCAATTGTAATTTGAACACTTTCAGCTTCGAATGATTTTGGAGCACATCTACTTAAGTGGCGTAAAACTATGTAAAATCCAAAACAAAAAAAGTATTATTTCTCTCGTACACGGAATAAAACATCAATTTCCAATTTTTTAATCTTGAACTTGCTTATATTACAGTCTTAAAATTCCTGATCAAAATAACACATTTGTTTAATTAACAATGCCCATCTTTGAAACACAAAGAAAAATTAAACCTAAATAATCTTCTTCTTCTTCTTCTTCTTCTTCTTCTTCTTCTTCTTCTTCTTC
>JAPMOQ010026133.1:5737-45537 GCA_026543055.1 Argiope trifasciata | reverse complement strand
CTACTACTACTACTACTACTACTACTACTACTACTACTACTACTACTACTACTACTACTACTACTACTACACAATAATTTTTTTAATAATTAGTCGACAGGATGACAAATTTTTAAAAATATCTTAAAATAAGTGACAAAACAAAAACTGAATTCGAGGGAGACAGGAAGCAAGAGACCATGATTTCAGCAACAACTCTAGGATTGCTCCATTACTTGCAAATTTTTTTTTGGATAAAACAAGCTGGCCGAGGACAGCTATGTCACTAATTCTCCAACCCACCACGAGACAAGGATAAAAAAACTGAATGACGAGACCGCCACTACGGAAATACAAGCGGGAACTGTGATTGAGTCCTAATGGAACGACACCGGTCTCGATGCAATCCTTTCCTAAGTACGTAATTCCGTCATCGATGGGAGAAGACAAGCCCCCTCTCCACCTTTTCGTGTATGCACCAAGCCGAACAGAATCACCCACCATTCTCAAAGCTTCTTATACTCATTTTAGGTGCCCACCGGTAAGTGCCAGTCGAGAGAAAACGGCATATCATTTTCGAATATCAAGTTTCGATTAATTATGTCTTTACAATCCAAGCATCTCCGCCTAATTTGTTAAACTCACCTCGAGTTGATCAAATTGGTTATTTCCGTATTACGTTTTGTGGGAAAGAAACATCCATACCCATGTTCCCAATATGAATAATTTGTGTTCAATTCCATCGCAATAATTACCCCTTTTCTAACGATTACATTGACAAAGATAACTTAAAATTTAAAACATTTAATACTGCTCATAAATTTTTTTAACGAAAACTTAAAATTTATATAATATTTTATTCATCATAAATTGAACCTCATATGTAAACTGGGATTTAATAGAAAATGTTTTAAAATTATCGTAATTATTAAAATCTTTTTAACATATTCATAATTCACGTTTTACTTTGAGGAAAGTTAAAAAATGATCCAATTTTAGATTCAATTTTAATTCCAATTTTAGATTTTAGATTTATTCCTAATATCATAAAAAAATAGCCGATTTCTCTGAAACATATTTACAAAACTCTTAAGGTTTCAAGAAAAAAATAAAAAGGAAGATCGTAAAGATAAAGAACGAAATCATACGTGTAGCGGAGAAATAACCCATGTTTCTAATACTGACTTGCTGATGGCCCAGGCCAATGTAATTAGACGCATTAATTCTTTTTCTTATTCCAGAATGAGATGAAGATGGAATTATGTTCGGTGTATTTTAATAAAAGTTGTAGAAACACCAATAAAAATGTCTATTCAAAAATAAAATAATGCTCACCATTTAAGAAATTTATCAATAAATCAGTACATAAACGGTTGTTTGAACATATCTAATTCTGATGATTTGTTTTCTATAATAAATGGCCAAATTATTCAGACCAACGTAATAAATTTTGCACACTTTTACGAACATAAATCTGACCCGAATGATAATTTAGTTGATTTTTTTTTCATTAAAAGTTAAACTTTGGCACCATTTAGGCTTTAATATGTGAATTAAAATTGAGACTCACCGATGGGTTGCCAACTCTTAAAGCAATTGATAACCATAAACACCCCTTTTGGCATTGCATAATAGTTTATAACAGATAAAGCTTTGAAGATTCAAGAACCTTTTCAACAAATGAGAATAAGATGACCAGCATTTTTTTTTTTTTTTTTTTTTTTTTTTTTTTTTGCAAAAAAAAAGACAATTGATAATTCCTTTTACACCTCCAGCAGTGAAAAATTTCAAACAGCTTAATTTAGGAAATCCACATAAATTATTTTCGTAAAATAACATTTAATAAAATTCAAAAATAGAATATCTCAGCATGGATTACTATCTAGTAGAATTTGTACAACAGCAAGGTATTCTAAATGTCTTTCTTTGGGCACTAATCTGTCCTTTTTTGCCACCTGGATAATTTGCGCTTAAAAGTTAATTTTTTTTTCCTGCTGCGCAGAAATCGTTCTCCCCTCTGCACAAAATCCCGAAATAAATCAAAATATTTTTTTAAATTCAAGGCTCATTACTTATATTTTCGAAGTCTAGCTAAGTGTAATGCATCCAAACCATACACATAACTTCATAATGATAACACTGTTACTGACACAAGGTCCACTTTCTATCATATCTGCAGACACTGGGAAAATTTAATACATAAAGAAAATATATAATGCCCAGTCAAAAAAACTTATAGAACATGTCAGTTTATTCAAATTTGGAAATTTGAAAAATTTGAAGCATAGAAAAACAAAGTTATATATATAAAAATTCTGTATGTAACCTTAGGGTTGACAAAGTAGTTACATAAATTATCTATAGATTGTGATAAAAAATAAAATATTGCCAGAAATAGTGACAAACTAACACACAAATAATTATGAAATGCATTTAATATTACAAAAAATATTAAAACATTGGTGATACAGGGTACTGCATATCTCCCAGGAAAATTTCCTTGTGTCTATAAGCAAACTTTACATTCTCTAATTTTGGAATGCTTTTTTTTTTTTTTTTTTTTTTTTTTTGCAAAAACATTAAAAGATAGCAGAAGAATCCAATTGGGACTCCCTAGAGCTTTTACATCCGATTTACTAATTTTTACAAAATGCTTATGGGACTCCTACGATACATGAAATTCAAATAGAAAAGCAAGGTTCTTGGTTGAAGAATTACAGTATCTATTTTTAATTATCTCATCCCTAAGTCTAGCATAAAATATTGAATAGAAAAAGTTATCATCAAAATTATCCATATATCTGGTGCACGTTTCTCACATTTTATTTTCGCCTCGTTTTCTCAACTCGGGTATAGAATGGTATTATGGGTTTAATGGCTGAAGAGCCAAATATGCCTATACTGCGCGAAAAATGTTAAAAACGCCTCGAAAAATGCAGTTTAAAATTCTAGACATAAAATAAAAGATATCCAAAAGTCAATAGTATTAACGGTTTTTAAAATGTAATTTGCATTCCAGAAATAATTTCTTTTTCAAAAGCAATCATTTCCTTTCAAACATCCAGATGGACAAAACAAGAAAAAGTGTGCAAACCTTTGTAATTGAAGAATTTTTCCTGTGCGGTACAGTCAGTTTCCATATCCTGTTTCCGTACAGCGGGCGCTGCAAGAAACTTTGGAGTCATCAAAACTCTGGCAAGTGAAACATCGCAATGGCGTGGGGATGTAAGGCCTAACGGCCAATTTCATGCAACCAGCTTTAATGTATTGCGTTATTTTAGATGAATGAAATGTCAGGATCAAATTATTGGTTTCAAGGAGTTACTCAACTTTTAGTATTTCAACTACTGGAGCATGAAAAATATCCTCGCAAGGTATTATTCATGTGGAGAAGTTTAAAGTCGTATTTACACTGACAGTCTTTGGAATGGATGCAATGTTAGTCATTTTGGCTATATGGTGAGCATGTTTTTGTGAGCGATCCTCAATGAGCAAATCCCCTAACGTAATTTCTGGACAGTTGATACTTTTCCAAGATGTGCCTATATACTCATTTCAGCCAAAAAAACCGAAAGGAAGAATCGTTGGTAGAAGATACCCCTTTCCAAAATTATAAAAACTTATCGAAATGTTTTGACGGTGATAAATCGTGTTGCATTTGTAGCCCACTGAAGGAAGTTTTGTTCTTTTTGCCCATGCACAAAATGTCAAAAGATTCAGATCCCGACAATATTGCCAACACCGAGCCCTACAAGGGATGACAATTATCGGCCCTTAGAACCCCGGCTTCTTCACTTAAAATGGTGCTAATCTTATTCTCAAAGCCCTTTCTAGGAATGTTGATCACCCTTAACTTTTCGCTTGACCCTAACGGAATAACGAAACGGATAGGATACCAATCGATGAATACACCGGGGACCACAGTGCAATGCCCGTCTAATGGGTTGCCACGCACATCAAGCACTTGGGTGTATTTGCTCTTTATGAGATGCAGGAAGCAAACAGAGCGACGACAGCTTCTCATGGAAAGCTCCCACGCCTACCCTTGACGGAAGGAAGGAAAAAGGAGACAGCAAAAAGCGTAGTGGTGAGTACAAATGGAGTAAAGATCCCTAGATTCTTCGGGATTAAGACACCCGTACTCCTTACAGGTGAGCCCTTGAGGAATTCTCAGCACCTTACATGAAGAAAATAAACCAAAACTTACTTCTGTACAACTGAGATTTATTCAAGATTCAGCCACTAACTTATTTAAAAATGCTTCAGCCAATAGAAATTTGTAGAATTTTTCAAGTACATAAATTTTTATGATTCGCACTATTTTCATAACATGGTGAATCTAATTCATTATAGGAATAATACGATCCTTTAAAAACGATCTTCCAAATGGGAAAAATGAAGGTATTAAATCACTTCGATTTCCCCTCTCAGACATCACTATACGTTGTGCAACCTTTTGCCGTTTTATTCAATAATTTTACCAAGCTGACTGGTAAAAATAATTAAGAGTGGTAAAAATTTGTAGATTAATTTTCGGAGAAAATTCAACTAAAAATTCATTTGTATTAGTTTTTTGGAGAAATAAGTCATCTTATTTGGCAAATATTTATGCATTGAATTATTTTTAGGGGCGCTAAGAATTAAAATATTTGAAAATGTGTGAAAAAGAAGACAAGTCAATTTCTCTAACTACGTATGCTTTCAAGACAAAATTTCTTGGGATCATAAGTTAAAGAAAGACGTCTTTTTCCTCATAATTAAATAGTGAAAAAAATTTTAAAAAATCAAAAGTTTGGAAAAGAAAACATTTCCTTGGCCCATTAAATATTTTTAATAACTTATTTTTAGACTAAAGTGTGGGAAATTTTAAATTATACACCATAATATTGGTATGAAATTTGTTAAAAAGCGTTTGAACTATTGAAAAATGATAATTAAACCATTGTTATATGATTAATTTGGCTTTACGTGTTTTCCACGATGTAAGTCATTAAAACTACTGTAAAACAGGTTTAATGGCTTCAGTTCTGATAAGTTACATCCTGGACATCATTCAAAAAATCCGCAGCTTTAAGAATAAAATTATTCAGTTGGAATTTTTTACTAAAGAAAAATTCATAATTATTTATACTGCTCTTGATAAGATTAAAAATATTAAAAATACAAGGTAAAATCATTTTGTGTGTCTTTAAAATAAAATGCTTAACTTCATATTCAAATCTGGTTGAAGTGAAAAGTTTGTACCAGACTGATATGTTAACAGGGCATCCGACTATTTAATATCTTCAGTATTTTCTACATTTATTCCAGATTGACTAGAAGAAAAAAAAAGACAGTTCTGCCAACATTAAATATAAGTAACGCACATGCACTTGAAAATTCTATTTAAAATAATTATGAATTTCCCTCAGGAGTAAAGTTTTACGAAAAGCCAGTATAAAATATGGACATACAGGCACTAAAAACGTTGAATCTAACTACAACATAATATGCTCAAGATACTGTTCTCTCTCTGAGAGAGAGAGAGAGAGAGAAGCGTTCATAAGCATTACTTAAATAAGAAAGTATTTCGCCTTTTACAGGCTGCTCCTCCATCCCACATAAAAATCACTCCTTTTCAATATCGGTCGATACTGAAAATGTCAATATTTTTTAAACCATTTCACATCACTCACAAACCAACGAGAAATGTGAAATTGTAAATCAGTCAATAGAAATTAAAAATGCATGATCAATTCTAAACTTTTTTAAACTTCTCCGAGAATAAATTATCAATGAATATGATTCAACACTTTTTGTACAAATATTTTCTTGCCTATCGTGTCAACAAGTACTTTACCTTATTCTCAGCCTTTAATTCAAAATTACATCAACCCTATTATTCACACAAAAACCCACTTCATTTTATTCTTTATCCCATTCTTTCGCTTTTTTTCTTCACACTGAGTTTGCTGTGAAGTATGTAATTCAAAACAAGACACAGCTATCTTGATGAAACGCGAGTCTAGGGTCGCATTTTAGTTAAATTTCTATTTCTTTTCATTTCATTTCAATCACAGGTCTTCTATTCTCATTGGAAACGAATATTCCTGAATGGAGGGGAAAAATAAGAATTGCATTCCCTTCTTGATTTCCTGATAGGATATTGAAAATCACCGCCCTAAACTGCTGCTAAAGTACCTTTTATTACATACAATATTTTTTCCTTCAAATCTTCTCAAATAGTCTGCATTTTATACCATTTATTTTAGTATTCAAGTATATTGTTAGAGTATTTTGAGTTTCATCTTTATTATATTCATATCCAAATACATAATTTAATAACCGATTATATATAATTATCTTTGTATAATTTCAGTTTAATATATCACTATTTTATCCCTAAATTTATAATTTTGAAAGTCAAATTTCTTTCTATTTAAGGGTATTGTATGCAAGCATAAAATGGAAATTACTTTCACTTAATAAATGCCAGTTGAAATATAATGTATTGTTCCTATATATGTATTTGAACATTTTATTTTAATTAATGTTTGTTATTAAGCCCAATTATTAAAATTTGTATAACATTTTTGATATCTTTCTAAATTTTAGGTTTAGTTCAAAATGTTTTTGTATGAATATAGAGGTAAAATGAAACCGATATCGTTTTTAGTATACATTTAACTTATAACCTGTTACATGGTACTAGTTAGTTAATTTTGTTAGTTGAAGAACCCCGATTCACTTTCACTGTTTGTATTGGGGGAAAATCGTAACGATATCTTAATTTAAATCCTAATTAATTTTTCTCTTACATTAGATTATACTATTTTATTCTAAAACTTTTTATATACCAATGCCACTTTATTTCATTCTAATATGCTCTTTGAAAAAATTATATTCCTCTCACAGTGATAAGGCAAGACAACCCCCCTAAAGCTTTCAGCTTAGATTCAAATTCTTGAATCGGCATGTTGCAAAGAAATCCCTATAAGAATCTCTCAGTAAAACATTCTGGAACTTGACTATCTTGTGTTATGGTGCGAAAGTGCACATCACAGGTCACTCCTTGTATTAGTCATGCCCTCTCGCATAAAAATAAAATGAAATTACTAATTTCATCGCGACATTAAAACGCATAAAAATTTTAATTATATATCACCCATTGTACTAACATTTTCCATTTATGTACTTTAATGTCAGTTATGTACTTTTAATAGACGCAAATATTATATATTGTGCTGTATTAAAATTTAATTTACCATTACTTTTTCATAGGTTTCAAAACCTTCACTCCTAATTAATAAACAATTTCTTTTTAAATTTCGTATATACGTAATTTTTAACCTCATCGTTTGGCCCATACACGTAAAGATTGCTTGGGAATTTCACTCTACAATACGCAAATTAAAATTGGTTGAGAATAAAAGAAGAATTTTTTGCTCGATATCGAAAAGTTTGAAGAAATTTCATTTCGGATTTTTTACTGTTTAATCTCTAGTTAATTTAGGCATTCTGAAAATCTAAGCAATGAACATAGGGTTCCTTTTTTATCCAAGCCTTGTTTCTCATTTTAAAACTTAATCAACAGATTTATTTACTTCAATTATTTTTTGTTTGTTTCAAAAATTTTGTAAAGATGTAGTTTATTTTTAATTTTTAATCGTTTCAAATGTCTAGTAATTTAGTCAGTGATATCGTAAACATCTGATTGCAGATATTTCGGTTTTTAAATAACTATGCTCGTGATTTCAAATTTTCTGACATTAAAACTTTTTTTTGTATTTTCTTACATATACTCTCTTTATAGTGTCAATTTTTTTAATAGAAGGAGATCCATAACATCTATATAAAATTTTAAAACATGTAAATATTCAGTTCAGTATCTTCAAACAGTTGCGATATCTTAAATTCAGGGTTTTATTTATTTATACAATTTACTCGTACATAAGGAGGATCATCCCGCTTTCAGAAATGGAAAACCTTAAACTATGTAATTGATATTGCAATGAAAACGATTTGAATTTCAGCATATTAATAAAATACCATATTGGAATTTGAAACAGAAAAATTAGTTTTTAAAAGACCGAATACAGTAAAAGTTTGCACGACTTAAATTGGCATCATTAAAAAATCAATCTTTTGGTAATTATATGATATAAAAATAGTTTTTTACTATGCACTATTTTCTAATTATAGTGGGAAAACGAATAACTCCGCTTATTTTATTATTCACATTTCTGAAATCTCCCTTTGAATTTCCCATTGCCATCTCACAAAATAATTACGTATCAAACTGAAACTGTAAGTAAAAGACATGGTTTGTAGAGCGCGAAGCATGCACACATTTAACTTTATTAGCATTATAAATGACCCCTAACAGAATAACATCTGTTTTTACTCAGAATTATTTCACCAGTATTACTGTTCTGAATGAACGAAATGAAATCGACTGACATTTGAATAATTATACCTGACAAAGTACTGACACTATACTTTATAATTTGCGTTTCTAATATTTCTGTATTCATAAATTTTGAAAAATAAAAGTAATAGTGAGTTTTTTAAACGACTTCCTGCGTCTCTAAATGTGATAGTCGACTGATCGAAAATTCTACATTGATATGAAGGCGAAATAGATCGAGGATGAGAAACATGGAAATTCAAATGGCTTACATCTTGAAATTTGAGGAATGCAAGCACTCTATTTTCTGTCATAAGTATAAACAATCGAAAAAATTGTATTGTGCATAAAATGATATTTCTTTTGAATATCTGAGAAAAAATTTCATATTAATTCAAAGTTGATGCTATGATGAATATCAACCGCAAAAAATTTTGTGTTAGATATTTTTAAAAAAATCTCTATTCCAAGTACTACTAAATTTTTAAAAATTCACTTAAAATTATCAGAACTTATATGAATAAGCTTGAGAAGCTTCAAAAAATATAACTTGAGGATGGCAAGACTAAAGGTATATAGTAATGCGATAAAACATGAAATTATTACAACATGTATAATTTCATGAGTATTGAATTACTTATACTTGGTACGTACATCTAAAGATTCCACAAACATTTAAAATATTAAACAAATCATAAAATATATCTCTAATCGTATTTTATTTTCAGTTCTAAGCAAAAGCAATCAATGATACTGATAACCAGACAAAATTCTTTTTTACAAAAATATTGGCAAAAATTTAAAATAGTTTAGTTATATTAACGTCCAGTTATAAAGCAACACTAGGGTTAAGTGGTTTAGTACATAATTGTGAAAGTGGTCAAATGACGCTGACACCTTAAAATTAATGACTAATGCAGATGCGACTACAAAGTCGCTGTAAAATCAACTGATAATTTCCAATAATGTACTAAATTTACTAAAAAATTGCATCATATTTGCTAAAATAGGAGAATATTCGGCAAGAAAAAAAAAACCCTCAAGCTTAAAATGTTGCGTTTAAGAGTAATATACAGAAAAGGCAGACTGAAAAATGTTTCTTACTATGGAATAAAAAAATATCAGAATATGATTTTATTTTTACAAAAGGGAAATGCATGACTTACAGATCAGATAAAACAGATGAAAAGGTTTGTTATTGAGACAAAGATCAGTTTAAGAAGCGTTTGAATTTGTATATAAAATGTACTAAGAATTAGAGAGTAATTGTGATTGGAATACTAAAGGCATTTTCAAAATTTTACGTTGTTTTAAAGCTCTTGAGCTGTAGTTTTGGAAAAAAGTAAGCAAAGAGAAAAGTTCTAACCGTATTAATAAGGTGCATGAACGTAATAGAGTAGATCATTCAATCGGCTATTATGGAATATAGTGCATGTATGATTTCTTCAGTATGTTGGGAATTTCTATTACTTTCAAATACTAAACAGAGGGATCTAGTTTCTTTCTGGATATTAACAATAATTTGTAAACCCTTATTATATTAAAATATCTATCGAAATTTATAACCGATAGCATATCATTATATATCTTAATTATTTTTAAAGATCTAGTCGAAAAAAATTTTATAGCATTGAAATAGGTATAAATGAAAATTGAAAAATTTTAAATCTAAAATTATATCGTCTAAAATAACCAGCATTCCTTGTTGCACCATTTATAGAAATTTGAAAGACTCAGTTCACAAATATTTTTTTTTAAATTCAGGGCAAATAACTAAGAATAAAAAAAAAGTATTGTTTCTGCAAACATTTTATTTTAATCTAAATTGATATACATTTCAAAATACAAAAATGATGCAAAGATATCCAGTCGATAATATATTCTACAGCTATTGACAGAAGACGTTACAATTTCCATCCGATTGTATCACAAATAATTGTTAAACCTTTTAATAATGAACACTTACTATCTAACAAATAATGTGTAATCTTTGATTTTCTGCGAAGGCTTATTTCATTCCCACAGAATGCTTTAAGCGATCTTTCTCAAGTCATATTATAAGCATCCTTATATATAGAAAGTCATGCAGTGCACAAAAGGCTAACCAAATTTCAATGTTGCTAAATATGTTTTTATTGCATCGCCTCATTGTCCTAGCAGGGGATAAATATATAAGAAGTAGAATGTTTGGAATCCAGACAAATAGAATACTGGATGTAGAATTTGCTTGTAAGCCTTCAAATTGAACTTAAATGTTAATTTTATCTCCAGGCCCTTGAATCTTTACAATTCATGTAATGTACTCAACAAAAGTCAATGCTCTAACCACAGCTTCGTTTAAATAATTATCCATTCTTATATGGGGATTACTTTTGGAAATTCGGAATTGTAGAGAGATAACATTTATATTTACTAAACAACTCTGTTCAAGTGCATTACTGGCATTCGCAAGACAACACGACATGCTGCCAACCTCAAAAACCGATTTCTCGTAGCATAGATTTCAGCCGAATCCGTCTGAAAGCTTACTTAACATTTGTTTTTATATTAGTCTAATATTCCAAATATCGCGATTCTTATGACAGATGCTAGATTTGAAGGACTAATCATTTTGTAAATCAAATGCATTTCAATATCAGGGTGAACAAGTATACAATTAAATATGCTTTTTCTGCATAAATAAAATGATTGACAGTTTCAAGGTAGGCGAGTCTTCAAAAGACGATTTTTTACAAAAATGTTATAACCTAAATTTTTGATCCGTTTTTTAAAGAGCACAATTCATTCGGTATTAAGTATATGTTAGGATGTTTCTCTGATTTTTATATTTTCACTTTTATACGATTTTCTGCTATTTTGTATCTATAAAAGCCGTTTTCTGTCTTGTTTATCTTTGGTAGAATTTTTTTGTGAAAAATCTCATTGGGGGCCAATACGCGTTCAAATTTGATATAGTTTCTGAATGGTTTTTCATTTCTTGATGTAGAAAACATGTGATCTATTTGGAAACTTTCTATATTTTTCTTAATAACTCACACATTCGGAAAGAAATTGAAATTTCATGCTATTTTTCAGAAGAATTTCAACTTTTAAAGAGGGATAAAAGTACAACACATTTTTTTTAAATTGAAAAAGTAGAAAAAACAGTTTTGGAAATAAATAAAATTTAAATTGATTATGAAATCTCTAAATGGTTTTTAATTTATACTTCTTTTTGGCCAATAAAAAGTTCCATTTTCCACTTTTTAAAACACTTGTTAGTAGCGGAGATGAATTCAACGTTATTGTTACCATGTGTTAGAACCTTAATAAAGCTAGCCTTTCTCTCCTTTTTCCGATGGAAATGCAAAATCTACACTTACCTGCCTCTCTGCTATGAGAACGTTTTCCAGTTCATCCACCCTCCTTAGCAACTCGGCGCGATCTATTGCAGCCTCTTCAAGGGCTTTCCGGACCTCCATCTGATCCCATTTATTTCATTTTCCTCCCGCAACTTCATAAAAACATGAAATAAATTTTAGAAACTGTTATAAATAGGGAAAGTGAAATAATTGTACACATCTTGACATTTGTTTTAAGTCAGCTATACTTAAGTTCAGCTCAAAATTACAGTGGTCTTGTTCAATTTAAAGGATTAAAAAAAGGGTTTATTAAAAAACAGAAAAACGCGTTTCACTCATGTGAAACAGTGTAAATATAATGAGTAGATACAAATATACAGATGTAAGTTTTATATACAGTTGGGCGTATCAACAGATGAATTGTATAAATACATGAATTGAAATATCAAAACAATAGTTTTATTTTAATTCAGAAAATTTTGCACTGAAAAATGAAAGTTCCTTTGAAGTATAATGATGAAATATTTCAGAACATTTTGGAAGAACTGCACCAATTTATTTTGCGTTTATTTGACACCCTAGTTTGAAGCGACATTATAGTTTTTCTTTTTTTTAAATCTCAAATTTGAAACTACCGCACTTAGTATTATCTAGAAGTATTTTCTGTTTGATCCTTTATTGTGAATTGCTCAAAATCATTGAAACTATGTTACAACCACAGGCTTATTAATAAGGATAGTGTAATTTAAATTGCAGTTAAAAGAATAAATAAAAAGTAAATGCAAAGTACTAATAAAATGAATGAACACGTTATATAAGCGGTATTAAAAAATTGAACGGTGGACATTTGGAATTTAAATGTTTGAAACTTGTTTTACACCGTTTAATTTTTAGGGACCCTGTTCTAAACATTGAAAAATTCAATTAAATAATCTGATCGAGTGACAATCTGCTCCCTCCTCGTCTATGAAAATGGCTGATTGCTTTGAAATTATTTGCACATGAATGTCTGTGAAAAAAAATGGGTCTTCAAGTCATGACCTCATTTATATGTCATAACAAAATGATAATGAAGCTTTAAAATTATGAAGTTTATTGCTACTTTCATTGGCACCATCAAAGTGTTACCTCCAGAAACTAGCAAACTGATTTAGAACGAATTGGAATTTTGACTACCAGTTTCTAAAGGCTCGTCACAAATAAAGCAATTTGTTTTTATGATGAAAAAAGAGTAATGAATGTAGCTATTGATCCAAAACAGTAGTTAATATTTTATCCAGCATCTAAGTTTTTTCAAAGGTAAAGAATGACTAAAAATACCGATTGAAATCTCAAAGCGATGGTAAAGCTGGTTTTTAAGAAGAATTTAAGAGCTCTACTAAAATATTGAAATTTTATTGTAACTATCGAATTTTAGAGAGTGAGAAAAAAGGTACCTACCGAAGCTGGGACGGGAGGTGGTCCAGCTGCAAATAAAGAAAGCCGTTAGAAATGCATAACAAAATTTTAAAATTACAGATTAAAATGCATAGCAGAAAATTGTATATAAATGCACTTTCGAATACGTACACTCTTCAGTGCCCCCAGTTTTTCCACTCTAAATTTTAAAAAATATACATTGAATTATTATTTTTGAAAAAAATACTAATGAAAAATATTTATTAATGTATACTTATAAGGAATTTTACAAATGAAAAATTGTAATTACAAATTGATTATATATTTTCTTCGCCATAATTCAAAATAATTCATAATTATGAACAATATACCCTGTAAAATATTGATTTCCGCTATATGTGCACAAATTGCAATATTTTAAGAAGTATGAACTGAAAATATGAAGGCGATCCATTATTAATATAATTCTGTTTCAGAATAAATGCTATTTACCTCAATCGATTGCTCCTATACGATACTTTTTGCTAAAGGGTATTTAATAACCGAATTTTTGTGGTACAAGATCTATATTCGGCTAAATTTGTACATGTGAACATATTGCGTAGTTAAAACGCTGCTAAATAAAAATATATAACTGAAATGCGGGCATTAATTTTTTGACGTCTAAGATTACATTTAAACAGCATTGAGATTCTATTGCATTTAAAGATACAAAAGCAAGTCAGGATGTTTATTCTTTCAAATCCCAGCAATCCCTTCCCAACCCCCCTCCGCCCATGATGTTGATCACATTAACAACCGCGATAATTTTGTTGATTGCTAAATTGCTAAGGAAATGTTTGTTGGATATTTTATGTCTTTCTTTTGAATTCTATCACGGAAAAGTAATTAAAACTGATGACTGCAAAGATAACTAATTTTTATCTGTCTCCCGTCTCTCAAGGAATAATGATTTTCTTGGATTATCAGATAATTATTTTTTGATAGAAATATCACAGAAAGATAAACAAGAACAGTTCAAATAAACTATAATAATCTGTACACTATGACAACACGAAGGAATTTTTTTAAAATCCAATATCTACTACTTCTATATTTCGATTTCAATCTGATTGGGTCGAGGACGTTGAATCCATTTGATATCTATTTTTGGTTGAAAGGCTTTGAAAATATTTCAACTCTGTCTCCATTTTCAAATTCATTAACTAAGTCAATTTTATATAACAAATTTGTGATGAATTTGCTTAGTAAATTCTTCATGAATTACCACTGTGGTTGTACGGCACAGCATTTAGAAAACCTAACTTCGTATTTTGGCTAACACCATTGTACATTAAGAATATTAAGCTAAATTGGGACCGCTGTGCATTGGGAATATCAAGTTAAATACTGATCGTGATTAATAGTCAGGCAGCGTAGTTTCAAATTTTTCCCATTTCTGCACTTAAGTGAATGGTATTTCAAATCTATTTTATTACGTTGTGATGCGGATCGCAGAACTTTTAGAGGCGATAAAAACCAAATTGATGAAAACAGACAGCGTTTTGAAAATGAATATAAAACTGAAGATAAGAACGAAATGGCCAAATATATATTCCATTTCACCGAATTTTGGGGAACTCTATTGAATATCGAAATAAATCATGAATTAAAAGTTTAAGACCTTATTTAGATATTTAAAAAACTCTTACTGAGCAAATTACTATTTTAATAAATCGATATTAATAACCATTATTACTATAGAAAAACCCTCCAGTATAAAGTATTAGATTGATATTGAGTAAAATTTTATTAGAGCTTTCAGTGTATTTTTGTAAAATATTGTATCTGCACTTATCGGTTTGTATTATCAAGAGTCATTATCTGAGCATGAAGAAAAGTATAATTTAACTTACCTTAGGAGGAGGGATTTCTGCCTCCTTTGCTTTCTGAAAAATACAATTATACGATATTCATCTTGTATCATATTAATCAAATTATATTAGCCCTTTCAAACTGAGTGCTCGTGCATCATATGAGAACTTAAATTATGGCGTCGCAGGCTAATAAACTGAAATTTAATAAATGTAAGACATTAAAATTTCATATTATCCGGAAAAAATTATTCTGCAAACTTTTAAAGCAATCACTATGTATATATATTCCTAAAATGGGAGGCATCCTAAATGAGTCATGAAAAATGAAAATATTGCATACGTATTTAAAATTATATGTATAAATATATTAATGAATAAACATTAAAATTCCACAACAAATAAGTTTTAATTAAACGTTCTTTGCCAAATACTGACAGGCAGTTTTAAAATATATTAGACCATTTGTATTATAATAGAATATTATCTTTAACAATGGATAGCAGCGCTTGTGTTTTTATAAGGAAAAATCCGTCAAAGTTTCTTTGTCTCGAATTTGTTGCAATAAATTCAATCTTATCCAAAAAGTAGTCATGTGTAACTGATTAATCGTTTTTCTGTCTTTGTCACTTTTAATTGCCACAATTTTATGACTATGCTTTCTGCCCTTAGCCTTTAATTTTAGTGACATTTTTGGCTCTTTACATTTAACTTAGTGGAAATTCTAAGCAATCATCTTTGCTGATTAACTTGAGACTTCAACGAAAAGAAGTATGCTACAATTTATTTATATAAAAGTCGATAGCTGCGTAATTTTTTTCTCCTGTTATATTAAAAAGACTAAAATATCTAATTTTATCAAGTACAAGATTTGTTTACACAATGGAGTTTTATCTGTATTTAATCCAAAAATATATTCAAATTTTCGTGATTTGATTTTAAATATCATTAAAGAAATTTGAGAGGTTTTATTTGTATTTTTGTAATTTTGAAATTAAACATATCGAAATTAAAGCGATGAAAATAATCCAATTTAAGAATCCGACCAATAAAGAAAATTAAAAATAAATTTCATTTAGATGCAACTAGGTTTTTAAATTCCTTTTTAATATTGGTAAAAGTGTTCTATTTGTCCCACTCTAGTGCGCCTTTACTCGCATAGGTAAACAACTAATAATAACTTATGGTTAATGGAGTAACCTTTTGCTATTAGCAGATACATTAGACATTTCTACTAATTTAGAACAAGAAACCTTGAGGTTTCACTGGAAATTGAATCACGAGCTTGAGATCATGAGAGCATTATCATGATGCTCTACAATTATCTCATTCACAACCATGATTAAAGTGTATGCATCTAATTTGCCTATTTTCTTATCTGCTACAACATATATTGATCAAATCTATTCCTTATCAACTGATTTCCATAATAGACTCGATGAATCCTTCCTACCATGTTTTCAAGCAGTAAGCCAGCATTTTAAAAGATATGCATGTCCTATATTTTCTCGATTATATAGATAATACCTTATGTTCCGAATAAATATCAAAGACATTGCAGACATCTTGTCAAAACAACGCACTCACCCTTTCAGAAAGCCTTCTTTCATATTCACGCGCCTTAGATCTGACGCCAGTAGCCGTTCCAGTAGCCTCCTCACGGCTCCTTTTTTTTGAAGGGCCTGAAATAAAGTTAAAATAATTTAAAAATGCAAATTTGTACATTTGTTTAATGTTTAATATTATCCAAGTAAGAACATTTTCAGTCTTCATGTCAATATCCAAAAACGTCAGTATGTAATGAACTCGAGTATTACATTACTGAAAATTAATAAAAAAAATTTGTAAATTAAATGTTTTCAATGCGTTCACTATTTTCTTCCACTTGTGTCCATTTCTATTGATTGGGAATCTAAGTGCTACTTAGTCGGGAAGATTACTAATTCATGAACTCTTATTTTCAAGTAAAAGGAATCTGCAGCAAATTATTAGAAAATAGCTGCGTTAATATTGTTGCATCGGTTTATTTGAGTATTACTTTCCTTATCATTTGGGTTTTGCATTTTAAGAATACAATTTTATAACTTTAATATTAATAATTATGAGGACCAACTGAGAAATATGAGAAAAAGTTGCTGAGATTACTATGATTTCTGTTTGTAGATGTGTTGGGGGAATACCAAAGTTCTCTCGGTTTTTGAAATTTTTACTGGCCTTAAGATACCCCGGATTTGAAAACGTTTATATTTTTTACTTCTAGCGTATAGTGTCTAACTTTTGCTGTTCATTAATTATGCACATTTCTGCTGCAGGAAATTTAGGATTAATCGATCATGTTGGCCTTGAATTGAACTAAGATCCGAATCCTATCCAATGCCATGTCACATTCCGAAATCATTAATATTTTATAAAATGCCACCAGCAAAGAAAATTCAACATGCAAACTGCCTCGGGTAATAAACTTGCTGATTTGTTAAGAAAATTTACTGTAGATTGAACCCACCATTCGAAACGCATCAATGGTATTTTAGATTAAAAAAATATAAAAATAGAGGAATAAACTTTATTCTTAATACTGTAGCTTATTTAATTCTGCCGTTGAGAGGCTTTTGCATAATCACAGCAATTAAACCAAGCGTAATTTTTTTATAAACATGCTTGAAATTGTTTTTAAGAATTTTAACTAAAAAATTGCTCCAAACTTAAATACCGTCTTTCATATGATTCAAAAATATATTCTTTATAAAAAGTTTTAATGCACAATCCATTCATCATATTAATGTCATTGTATTTCAAAATGGTCAATATTAAATTTTAAAGGAAGAAAAATTTCTCAGAAAGGAATTTAATGCCTTCAAAAGATAAAATTTGGTTATTGTAAAATTATATTAAAATGCTTTTAAAAATAATCCACTCAAAAATTACGCTGAAAAACAACTATTTTCTGATTAATTGAACACATAATTGACTTTTTGAAGACCTTACGGTATTCTTTATTTTGTCCTAAAGAATAAGAACAAACTTTGATTTACATAGGTTTGAGTGTTTTATAGTGTGAAATTCATGTGAAACATATACATACATGCATATTGATTTAGATATATCCAAAGAAATATTTTTAATTTTAGAAGCTCTGAGTCAGTAGTTTTTGCAAAATATTGAATATTGAATGGATCATTTTTAAATCTGGAGTAATCTTAAAATAAATTTTTGAAACATCCTTCTTCATCGAGAATATATAATCCTAAAAGGAATTTAATAAAAAATTTAGTAGCCGTAAGTTAATATTTTGTATGATTTCTTTTTTTAGAATGTCACATCACGCAACTGAAATATTTTTGAGATTATAAGCGTAAGTTATAAACAGTACTCTGAATTTTATTAGTCATACAGAAGTGTGATTTTTTTAATAGTTCATACAAAAGGCGTACTTTTTGCAAACCTTTAGTTTCATTTATCAAACTTGCAGGATATAAAATCTGAGAATAAAACAGAAGGAATAAGATCTATCCCAATCCATTCCTGTAATGAATTTCATTAATGAATTTGAAATCAAGATTAATGCTAAATTCGCGTGATTTTACTTTAAATCTTTAAAGAATAATATTGTTGAATAACCTTAGTATTTTTTCGGTGGGGGGGGGGCGAATTTCAGATTTGAAATATGTATATGGATTGAATGAAAGACGGGATTTAAGAATGAAATTATAAAAATACTCAAATGATACTGATATGTGAATACTTCGAAGAGATTTAAAAACACGAAATTATACGTCTGGAAAAACAAATAGAACTAAGATAAATTATTTACCTGCAATATCCCTCTCTGAACTTATTCGTTTGCTCATCTTAAAAAGACAAAAATAATCAATTTTCATAAATATCAGCATGTGACCGATAGTAACATTTCATTAAAAATTAATTTTAAGTTAATACAATTGATTTACCATTTTCAATACTCCATAAGTAAGCATTAGAAAATGAAACAAAAATATACTCTATAATCTTTAGATCTATTATCTCACTGATTTTCAGAAGACTCCCTGATATAAAGGAAAAAGTTGATTTACCCAATTATTAATGGATAAAGTAACTCTGAAAATATTAGAATATTGCATGATCATTTAAAATACATACCGGAACAAATTCCAATGCCCAGGTATAATGAACCATTCTCACTTCAGCAATCTAACAATACTAATTTTAAAAAAGATAAGCTACTAAATCTTAAATCCCAAGTCAAACATGTTTTCAATAAAAAAATCACTCGGATTTTTGAAGCATCAAAATGCGTAAGCAACATATTGTCGATTTATTAACGAAAATATTAAGGCACAAAATTGATTTTTACATAATATAATAATAGTTTAAAAAATAATGGTTTCTATGATAGAAATTTAATTTATCGATCAAAATATTAGTATTTTTAATGAATTTTTAAAAATAATCATTCTACGAATTAATTTCCCACAAAATAAAAAGTTAATATTCACGAGCATCGCAAAAAATTAGCTTTTATTAACTTACGACATTTACAAAAGCTCTGATTTTATTTGTTAAATACCAATGCAAACTGAGTCTAGAAAAATGCACGTTTCAGCACATGCTTGTACAAAATGAAATAAATGTTATATTTGATAGAAATGTTTTAACAAATTGGTGATTTATCGCTTTTGAGGCATCACTTTATTTTAAGGGTTATTACAAAATAATGATCATCACTTATGACGATTTAAAGAAAACTAAAATGTCAAATTCATTTCCAAATTATTCCCTCTCTGAATTCTCATGAATTTTAAGTCGTTAACTCATTTAAACCAGTTTGAAACAAAAACGAAACTAACAGATTGCAAACCATCGATATTTAGAAAAATGGATTTATTTCATCTGAAAATCGGCCGAACTCCAAAACTTAGTTCAACATCTAAAAATATTGGAAATGAAAGTTAAAAAAATTATTATAAAATTGTTATATCATATATCTATATATAGAGGGATAGAGAGCGTTAATGAAGTCTGGTAATTGTTTGAAACCGCTTTAAACTAATTGATGATTTTAATTGTGACAAATATAAATTTAAAAAATGCCTCAATTTAAAATCTGCAATTGTTGATTTCATTTTTAATTTATTTATTCTTAGATTTTTATCATCCGCTTCATTTGTGCCTACATGAGACCCCTCTCTGCTCAAATTCAAAAGCAAAATTCTGTGAAGCTAAAATGCATGAAATTAAATTGTTGCTAAGCCAAGCCTGAAATTCAAAACTCAATATGAAATGACTGAAAGAATTTCTCAGTCATAAGTATCATTTTCAAGAATGTAAAATACATATCACTTTCCAATTTTATCATTACCGTTATTCCCCTGATCAGTTTTGAAATGAACAAAATCTCGTAAATAAAGCATTTATATATATTGCAGTTCATTCTGAGCTAAACAAATTTATTATTGCCCATTTGTAAAGGAATGAAAAATCGATTTAAAAATTCTGTACTTACCATTACCTGTCAATATTTTTCAAAATAATTCAAAATTTTTTTTAAATTTTAATTTCAATAGCATTGATAATATTAAAAATATATTAAAAGACTTTTACACATGTACCAGTTTATGTTTCTGAAATTATTTGATCTTTCTTTACTTTATTGAAATATTCGATTTCATTTAAGGCAAGTTTGTAAACATGTAAAACTAAAATATTCTTCTCATTGTCAAAATAAAGTAACTAGATACATTAGTTTTGAATAATAGTTCCATATTTCAAGTTATTGAGATTGATTGGTTCAATTTCAGAAATTAGGTATTTTCAATGAAATGTTACTATAATGTAATTGAGTTTCAGAAAGCTTTTATAATATAGTTGGAAGCCTAAAACCATAGAAGTTAAAATTTTAATAGACAGAGCATTTTATAAACATTAAGATAATTAGTGGAAATGAAAGCTTTCAAAATTTATATACATAGTTATGTCCAAAATTTGGCACTTCTACAACATTTTCCAAGTGAGCATATGACCGATTTATTTTAGTTTTCCCCGTTTCCCTATTATAAGATTTGCATATTTCGATATTATATTAGTCTATATGAAAGTATATAAGAAAATAAGGGATCAGTTTAATTCATGAACTTATCCTGTTCTTTTAGTGTTTGAAAAGTAACAAAATTAGCAATGAAAAAGGTGACAAATTCATTTGTGTTTCGTCCCCTAAGGAGCCATTTTGAGTTATGTTCTGGTAATTATTCCTTCTTAACTCGAACAGGCTTATAAACTAACTTCAGCTCGAATGACTGGCACAAAATGTCGTTGAAATATTGAAATTTATTGAAAAACCACACCTTTAATTTTATGCTAGTAGTACATCAATAATACGCTCTCTAATTTTATTTTCACAGACCAAAAATTCCAGAAATAAATTTTTGGACTTGGGGACGAAATATTCATTTAAACTTAGAGATCACTTTTTTGGATGGTTCACTGTTTATACGAAAAACTACATTGTAAACGAAAGATAGAATGAGCAAAGAAAATAGAGGGCAAATGAAACAAATTCATGCAATTTTTATATAGCGCAAAGACCACTTCATTCCTTAAATCCATAGTTTATTGATCGCGTTGATTCCATGTTATTCTAGGTGGTTTCTGATAGGGACTAAATGGAGGCGATTCAGATATCAAGCATATTTCAAAGTACTGAATATTTGATAGACATTTCAAACATATAGTACATTATTACAAGAGTATGTTTATAAAATGCCCACCATATTAATTCAGATGCTGATTTCCAAAACCAGGAACTATTTGCTTGCAGCATTTAGTAATGTATTACTGAGATTAGGCGAAAAAGCTAATCCTTACTCAAAATATTCATTTCGATTCTGTCCACAGTATGCTTCCAATATTTAGGACAGATGACACTTTATAATTTTTAGCTTTCATGCCTACTGATTTATTTTATGTCTTAAATTTCTAAAATGTACCAAGTAAACAAAAATTTAGTCCTTTTTCGAATTTAGATTGGAAATAGAACCTATACAGAATCTCTACTACTTTCAAATTTTTTGTTCAAAACAATTCGACATATCTTTAGGTAATACAAATATATATTTAGAGCATTTTTCCATTGATAGAATGTATTCAAGAATTTGATGAAGATCTATATATTTTT
The DNA here is from genome assembly GCA_026543055.1 of Argiope trifasciata. NCBI lineage: Eukaryota > Metazoa > Arthropoda > Arachnida > Araneae > Araneidae > Argiope > Argiope trifasciata. The sequence continues at coordinate 23,412 of JAPMOQ010026133.1, read as the reverse complement.
TTAGATATTTCTGCGACGAGTGATCCCAAAATTGGATAGAAATAATTAGAGATTTAAGATTAAATAAATTAATTGCTGGAATCGAGATAGTTGCATTAGGCACAAAAAATTGCAGGTCAGATTTTTCTATTTACAGAAAACTGCTTTGCATTGCATAAATTCCTTAACATAATCAAATCGTACACTAAATTATACAAGAGTTCCTAGGTGTATTGTCAAAAGACAAACGAATAAGACAATTTTTGAAATATACATATGGCATTGAACAGATCCAGTTTTTAAAAAAATTGAACTTTCGCCTTTTTCCTTCATGTAATCAACATTGTCACTATGCGAAAAGTAAATCAAGATAGGCTGAATAAATCGTTACTAGATGTTAGAATGCTTCTCTATAATTATTGCAAAAAACGTAGCAACAAATAATTATTTTTGCATATAAAAAATAAAAATGAGCCGCATTTCTTCAAATGATTTAATTCACACTCGAATTGAAATTAACCTGACGTTTTAAATAATTCACAAGATATTAAGTTCATAATTCTCGTACAAGGATTTGTAAATATTCAATTTTGACTACCGTGAAGATTATTCAAAATTTATCAATAGTTGTAAATAGTCTTGAGAAACTGGCTCAAATTTCTAACATTATTTCTAACATTTTTACTGAATCTATCGTGGGAATAAAGTTAAAATCATTGAGAGCGCATTTCACCAATAGACTGGAATCAAAGTATGAAATAAAACTACAATTTTATTCATAAGATCATATGCATATTCAATGATTTAAATCATTGCGTTTACATGCAAATGAAGTGGCAGACGGATAGAGGGTTTACTTAGATAAATTTGGTTTAAAATTTGAGAATCTCATATTAGATGCTAAATCAGTGAAAATTTTTATCTAGCCCTTAATGTTTTGTGGTTATTGATTTCACTCGTTTCATTTTTCGGACTTGGAATTACAGAAAAGAATATTTATATTTTGAATTAAATAAGCAATATTTGAATAAGCCACATCTTGTTAGTTGGAAACTCAGGTTCAAATGCTTTATCTGTCGTTATTTTTAAAAATTATGGGAAGGGGACCGAAGCTGATGTAATAGTTCTAAACTTTAATCCATAGATGTTTTACTCCCTAAAATAATTTTATAAAGATAGCCTATTATCATAGCGCTGTCATATGTTAAGCACATTATTTAACTGAATCTTGCAAAATACAAATTTTTATTTGAACGTATATCAATGGTGTCTCAACAAAATCGACACGTCTGCTTCGATACCCAATATTTACAAGCAGGAATAAAACATTTGGAGTTACAGAAAAACTAGCATTTTTACTTTACATCTTTGAATTGCTTAAATCTCTTAAGTCAAGTTTTAAGCTTCGTCTTGCTTATTAACTCTTGGATTAAATATTTTGAGAAGTACATCATTGTCTGTAGATAATACATAAACACTATATTCTAAAAGACCGAGCCTTAAGTCATGAATTCGAAATATTTCAACTGATTTAGATGACACTTAATAGTCGCAATAAGTGACATAGTTGAAATTTTAATTCCAAGTAAAATATCTGATATTTAAAATCATTTGCATCTTTCTCTGTGAAGCTTTGAAACTGTTGATCGCAATAAAATGTTAAAAACAAAGTAAGGCTAATAGATGAAACACTTATTAACAGAAAAAAGAACTGGATTTTCTACAAATATTTATAACATTTTCATATTATTAAACATTTACAGAAAGATTTCGGTAAAATATTTCTTGAACCCTTAGTTAAGAACGCCTTATATTCAAGTGACATTCTAACAGAAAAAAGGCGTAAATATATTTCAGATTTAAAATCCCTAGAATACTCTTCAAAGCGTGTGTATCAAGTTGTTTCAGAAATTTTGAACAAAATTCAAATATTATTGGCAGAATTTCATTTCTAAATATTAAAGGGAAGAAAGATTTCCTCATTTAAAACAATTCAATATTATTAGAAGTGAAAATTTCAATACATAAACAATACAATTGCAATCATATGTCGAATATTTTTCATAAGACTAATAACGCTTTCAATGAAGGGAAAAATCAACTTGATCATTGGCATCTACTTCGTATTTCACATTTCCTATATTTTGTACGACAGAAATGAATATGTATGTCGATAACCAATAATTATAAACAACTATCTTATCTATTTAATTTTTAATTTTAGTGATCAGGCATTGAAACTTTTGAACATTTACTGGATGAATGCTTTTGGAATTAGGGGATAACGGCCTCTATTGCCAAAAATCCCATTTCTCAACCCATTTCAACTAACCAGCCAAAACCTGTAACTAAAGAATTAAAAGGAACATATTCATAGTTATTTCATTTGTTATACGGTATCGAAAAATTTGTTCATAGTCCCTCCCTTTGTCTGTCTAATTGAATTTTTAAAAATTTTCATTAAAGAATTTTTTAATAACGTTATCTATGATATACTTAATATATATACTATGAAAAGAGAAATCTATTCACTTGCCTTATTTTCCAATTATTTTCTTTTATTAAACACACAAATATCAAAAGAATTCGAAATTTTTATTATTCGAATAGAACAAATTTATAAAACGCCGCTTATTAGCAATTGACTAAGCAAAAGGTAATAAGCGGAAAAGAGACAATGTTGAGATTGTGCTTATATACTAGAATATCACGTGACAAAAAAAGGATTCGGATGAAAAACATCGGCAAATGGAAGTAAAAGTTATAGTTCCTAAATACCAAGCACATAATAAGTTTCATGTAACTAAATAGAAGAAAAATGCTGTATGAGCATTAGATTAATATCAATAAGAAGTCATTCAAATATTCTCTGAAAGCACAATTTTTTTCCAGGCGTTTTGATCATGGGGCCTTGTGATAAAGTGTACGTTCCCCGATAATAAAACCCCATTCTACATTATATGAAGATGTCAGATGAGAATTAGGCTTTAAGAGTAAAAAACATTTTCAAGTTTGTACGGCATAGAAGCGTCATAGTGCATGTATTTGCATGCATTCTAACATGGATCAACATTACTGTTGCTCAAAAACCGCACTAACATTAAAAATTTACATTGAGAGAGATGAAATTAAAACTCAAAACAATGAAATTTGTTTATGAATTTTAGTCAAAATATTTAAAAACATTTTGTTATTCGTTACATTTAAGATAGCCCTTTAAATAACGACAGTCTGTTAAGTGTTTTGTAAATAGAAAAAAAAAATTATCCATCCATGCTTCTTATGAGAAATTGGAAATGGAGAATGAAAGCCATTGTAATATTTTAGGTGATAAGGTTCCTTCCTAAATATCTGTAGGATTACAAATGTGATGGAGTTTGAGACAATGATAAACCTGCTCCCCTAGGTTAAGTGTCTTTAGTTTGCGTTCAAATCAATTTCGGCTAATAGGATGCGTGGATTTTGAACCTGTCTGCTAAACAGTATTCATGATTTGAAGGTCCGGATAACATTTTTCAGACCATCAAACTGTAGAGCAGATATATTTTTACCGTAATAAATGTAAAAAATATTAAAAAAAGTAAATTTTCAAAAATAAAATATGTATTCCTCGAGATTTATTTCCAACACCGGTTTTTCCTAATTACTGATATGGGTATGTACAATACTACTGTATAAATACCCATCAATAATATATAAAGCAACAAATTTGAGATAACTGAATAATTTGATATAATTCCGTACACAAACATATAATTTTTCATCTTGGCTATGGATTGAAAATGTAAAATAGAATGATTTAAACATTTGCGTTTACACAATTGCTCATATTTTGAAATTACATTGCATTTGAATTAGGCAATAAATAATTAAAATCGCATTTCCCAGGGAGGAATATCATTCTTCTTATCAGACCTAAATTCTGACATATGCCCTAATATGTCTCTTTTTGAATTAAAATGGGATTTAATATAATAAAACTAAGAAATAGTAAAGTTAACATACCTTTGATATTTTTAGGGTCGAGGTAACTTGGTGGTAAGGTCTCGGCTTCGAAACCGAAGGGTTTCAGGTTCGAGACCTGATTCCACCTAAGAACAGTCGTGTAAAGGGGAGAGGGGGCTTGTTGAGCGTTAAATTTGTCAGGCCAAACGTCCTGCTGCTGGTGTGATGTGAAGAAGGGGAGTGCAATGTCAGGTGTCGCCCTCCTCACCTAACAGCGGATCAAAATTACGAGGTCCGTCCATAAATTGATCTATTATTGCTTTAAAACGGGACTTTAATAGAATATAAAATATAACTTATATTTTTTATTTAAGTAGTAGCTGCCTTCAATGCCCTGTGTTTTTTTTTTGAAATTATTGTTTGTACTTAATATTAATTAAATGTCATTTGTATTATTTGAGACAAAATTATGTTTTTGGTACAACAAAGTTAAACATTAAACTAATGAAACTTCGTTGCTTCTGTCAGTAAAGTATTTTTAAACATCTCTTGGGATATTTATCAATATACATTTCAATAAGAAAGTGATTTAATTTCACTATAAGATGAATATATGTTTGCTTTTTTAATTACATGCAATATTTCTCAATAAAATCAAGTTTATTTTAATTATAACGTTATGAAAAACATAAAATCCCAGGGCATATAATTTTACTTTATTATTTTTTCTTCTCCAATAAGAAATAGTTGAGCCATTTTCAATCAAATATTTGTTTTTTAACTTTCAGTTCTAGAATAAAATCTCATGAGTAAACAGTGAACAGGAGGCATGTTATGAATTTATTTATATTTATGAAGGCTGTTATTGATAACTATGAATATTGAGATGATAAATGACAATACATTAGACGAAACTATCTCTAGAAATTTTAGACAACATCAAAAAACGAGTAGAATATGATCCCAAGTAATATTGTCTGAACTAATATCGCTATCTGTAAACATAATTTCTTTACATTTAAAGAGAATCTACTAACAAATAGCCTATGCAGCTTATATTTGAAGTAGTAGTTGTTCAGCAGGATAATATCCATTCGCATTATAAACATTGAAAGTAGGAAAAACTCAAAACTTTTCCTTACAAATTTTTCTAACATGCAAAGTTCCTAAGACTTTTCTGAGTCATCGCAAGCTTTTCTTCTTTGGAAAAATTTATGAGAGTAAAATTTAATTGTAATGGGGATTAGTAAGTATATTTATCTTGCGGCTATAAAAAAAGATAACATTTAATGCTGGTCTAGTGGTTAGCCCATTTAATGTGAAAGGTCTTCATGTGCTCCTCCGTTCAAACCATATTTTCAGTTCTTTTTCAATCCCTTTTTTTTCTTCTTATGCATAGTAAAAGCAGGTTTCTGAAGAGTATATCTCCCCCTCCCTTCTCTTTGGAAGGCACACTAACAGAGGATCCAAAAAAAGTCCTTTCTCCCTTCTATTAGATCATATTCTAAAAACAGGCTTCACTCCCCCTCCTTCAGCATCAGTTACCTTTTATTGGATTCCTCTCAATAGGAGCCATGGGAATTATGTCCAGGCCGGCCATCTGGGAGGTGCGGCGGGTACTATTCACGCTGGGCACACGACTTAGGAATGCTCCCCCCCATTATTAAGAATTTAAATAGTATTTTGAAGAAGAATAATGTTACACATACTAAAAGTCTAAAAGTTATTTTCCATGTGGTTAACTGAGCATCGGCTGGCGTTTTTTAAGGCAACGATCACCGTCTATGAAACTCATCTATAAAAAAAGGGATGGAGTTCATTTATGTATAAGGAAATACCCTTCAGACATGTAAAGGAAGAGTGGCATGCTCGATACCTAGAAGTCGAGGCTAAGGTTCAGTTCAAATCATCAGCTTTTAAATCGCCAGTTATAAACTTTTTCCTATACCTAATATAATACTTTTTATGCCTTTATCTATGTATGATTATTTAGATTAAGCTGTTCACACAAAAAATGAAAATTAATTAAATGATCAATTCTTAGCAATGCACACTGCTTTATTTCTTTGTCAGCCACAACCGGAATGAAAAGAATCAATAAAAAAAGTTTAAATGGAGCAGCGGATTGATTTGGAAATATACGAAGTTTGCAGTATACGTTATAGTCTTGTTCAAGTGTGCAAAATATTATTAATATAAGGTAAGCAGATTTACTATCACTTACTTCACCTACAAGGTGATAGCATGTTGTACAGCATAAAGTAATTAGATATTTCATTCTATAAACTGCTTAATACTGTTAAATATAACCATGTCTATGCCATTGAAATATCTCTCTGGATGTCAAAAAAGTAAATTATCAGAAAAAGAAATAGTAGAAAAGTTAAGATCCAAGAAGTCACAGGTAGATGTTTACTTTGCAAATAAAGTAATTCTGACAATAAAATTACTTCGGCTTCAAAAGTTACAATTCAACCTTCAACTGGAGAAAAATCTCCTCACAAATTGCAGTGTTGCAATTAAAATGTTGCAACGGTGAATTTTGTTAAAAAACAGTGTGTTTATACAAATATGATAGAGTCATAAAATAATGACGAAAACGATGCTAATAAATACGCTCATGAGAGGGTAATAATATTGGTTTATGGTCAAATATTATAACTGGTAAATTTAGAATGTTTCGTGTTAAAATCAGACCTGTACAGCATAAAAGTGTTTTTGCTAAAAATGCTCGAGATAATTTTTCACTACATATTACTTTAAAAAAATGCCAAATATTGAAACTCAACTTCTCATCTTTTTAATTTATTCAAAAGCCCAATAATCCTTTATTTCATTTTTGTTGCATTGTTTTTTAAAAGAATACGAAGTGACCAAACTTCGTGATTTATAGGTGGCTATAATAACTGGAGAAAGCTGTAAACTTTTCTAGTGTTCATTTTAATTCGTTTGTGGCTTGTAAAGAATTACTAAAACGACTAAATTTGTTTTGAATATTGATAAAACAAATTCAAATTAATGTAAGTAAGGAAATAGCATGACTTAAATAACAATTTTAAAGAATTGAAAATATTCTATTTTTATCATCTAGTAATCGTGGAACCCACGAATAATAGGAACGTCTATTAATGGAAATTTTTTAAATGCAATCGAAGTACTAATAAAATACAACCCTGTGCTTACGAACCAAATAACAGAATACAAATTTCCAAAATCAGAATTTTCAATGATTTAACTCAAACATTGCAAGAATAAATATTTCCTACATTAGGAAATGAAATTCTTAACAAAATTAAAGGCTATGCAATTGCAGCTACATATTATTGTATCCAAATTGATTCTATTTTTGACATTTCCCTCAAAAAACAAACATCAATCATTATTAAGTATTTAAATTTTGAAGAGAAAAGATTAAGTAAATATGAATCATCTCTAAGGTTTGTTGAAGTAATTGTTGTGACTGGAGAAAGATTAGCAAAAACTATTGGAAATATTAAGTGAGCTTGATTTAGATATTAGGGATTATATTGGACAGGCATACGATAATGGTAGCAACATGAAATCGAAATATGTGTGTTAAATCTAGAATTACTAAATCCTAATGCAATTTATGTATGTACCTAGCCTATCATAGTCTTTTAATTCATTAATTTGTGAAGATAGAAAAATCTACAAAGTCAATTAAATATTACTCTTAAACCAGTATGCGACAATCGTTAGAAAGTCAAAATAGATAAAGAAATCTAGATACAGTTTGAACACACTTGTAAAGACACAGAAGAATTTATTGATGCAAATAACAATATTACAGTGGTATTCAAAGAGAAGAATCTAAGGCTAAGAATCTATTCGATTCAATAAAGAAATGACATTTATTTTATCTTTAATAGTTTGTTTTACAATATTGCTCAAAATCAGCTATCAATAAATGCAAGCTATCAGAAAATATGTAAAATAAAAATAATTGTTTTCAACTGGGTGTTTAATTGAGTCTCAAAAATTAAGGTTGAAATCTAAAATTTAACTCATGTTTAAACATAGTAAATACGATAACACGTAATTTGAATCTTTCAGAACATTTTCCTGAAAAACGAATTCGAAAAAGAGAAAAATTGTATTTCCAAACAGCAAAAGATGAAATTGTGGAAAACCCGGCTGTTGAATTTAGATTTAGAATTTGTTATTTTTCAATCTGTAACGGATACTCTCTTTGTACAGATAGAAGATAGATTTAAAAGTATTTCAAATTAATCACTGATGCAAAAACTTTAGAAGAGCAAATTAGAAAAATGTTATATAGCTTTATTTTGCCATTTACCATAATAAATGTTGAGCGCTGTTTCATCAATATAAAATTTATTAACAATTGTCTTCGATCAAGCATGTGTGCCTAATGCTTAATGCTCTTGCTATTCTAATCATAATAAAATGAAAAATATTGTAATTTTCTCAATTTAATTAATATCAAAATAAAATCACGTATTAAATAAACATGGAATATTAATAAATTTTCGTTTTTTAATTTGAAAAAAATTTAGGGTCCCAAATTAGTTTCTTGCACTAGGGCTCCTTCACAGAGAAAGCCGACTGTATGTTTTCAGTGATATGTACTTCTCACGGCTGCTTTGCGGGCAGAAGTTATAGCTATATACATGAAGGGATCAACTCCTGTTACAGACAGACATTTTTGCCTTAATTGCATGCATGCTAAATTGAATTTACGAGAAAAAAGCATTTTTATTTCTATAAAAATTTGTGTGTAACATTTAAGAAGAAAAATAATATGCATTTTTAGGTGGTGGGAAATGTAAGAAGACAGATAAAGGAAACATATTTAAAAAGATATTGCAAGAAAAATGAAAGTTAATTTTAAAGAAAAAAAATATTATATTTACCTGCAATACAAAATCATTTCGCATCTGAAGTCAAATGGTTTGGTTTTCTTTTGTTCAAAACAAAGCTGTGACTGGCGAATAAAATAATGTCAAATTAGCATAATGTTGATTACCTTTTGTACTGACAAGATGCGAAAAAAACTTTTATTTATTTATTACATTTGAAAGTTTTAAAGAGTTGGGAAAGAGGAATTGAAAAGAAAATTGTAGGAATTTTTCAGTATCAGTATTTGTCAGTAATCAGTTTATTTTGCAAGATTTAGGGACATTAAATCATCCAATTTAGTGTAACTTTTGAGCTCTGATCATTTTTAATAACCATTGAAGAACAAACTTAAAGTTTCATGTTGTGGATAATAGATATACTTTCTGATTTCAGGAAAAAAAAATGAAGAATCAGAATTTATGAAAAACCGTTGTATCCATCAAAGATAAATTTCATGGCATCTAAATAATATGCGATATCAAAGTTTGTTTTTTATTTGAATAATTATCTGTTAAAAACCAAAAATTTATCTTCTTTCATTGGTTGAATTTATTTCCATTTTCCTTAAAAACACAAATGATCGTTCAATACAATTCTTTGCAGATTAAGCATCTTTATTCTCCGATTTGTTATTTCTCCCTTCGGAGACTTCTTGTAAATTTTAAAGCACTTGGGTATTGATACAATTATAAATAAACAACAAGATTACAATATTGTTAATATTTGTCTTAGCATTTTCGGACATTGATACAGCCAGACACAAACAGTATAATTAATCCGAAAAAACAATATTTTTTTTCAGTTAAGAAAAAAAAAAAAACACCAACTCTTTATTTATTTGAAATTTTAAAACTTGATATCAGAAAACTGTAAAAAGCGCTTCCCATTAAAAACATCTGCAACGTTTATCAATATTGATGCTCTGATGTTCATTTTTCCAGTTGGAGAAAGACAGGTAAATTATAATTAAAATGCTATATCAACATTTTCCAACTCTATAGCTAACAAACAAGTGAAAATGTTTATGTTATTTGGAAGTAACAAATACAGGGTCAGAGCTGCATTAAATGAATTAGGGATTGAAGAGAAAAAATTATGACTGTTCCAGATTCCACTTTTACTTTAAAGGCAAAAGCAGAAAAAAAGTGAGCTTGAGTTGAGAGCTGAAGGGGATACTCTTCTTAAAGTACGATCCGGCATTTTCATTCTCTTGACAAACTTTCTTTTGCAATCTATTTTGGCTTACGAGAAAGTTTAACAAAATGAAATGGCCGTTTACTTCAGCTTTATGTTAATTCTTCCATCATATCCATTATAAATAAAAATATATCATAGAGCCAATGAAAAATGAATAATTAAATAAAGAAACTTTCAATTTTTAATTTTATGCACATATTCAACTCGCTTTACATTGTAAACTCATTTGATATAACGTGTTGATAGAAATGAAATTTAGACCAATTGCAGTTTTGAAATGTAATTCAATTTTCAATTGTGTGTTATGAGTTATTATTAAGTATTATGTTATTCGTGAAACTATACTTAAATATAATCTATAAAGAGTAATTTCGTTGTAATTTCATACATTTTGAAGAACGCAAGAGCAAGAAATTAACACCTCTGAATTCGAACTTTTTCTGCATTTATATCACATAGTAAAATCAAATTGCGGTCATATATTCAATAACCAGATATTCTCCTTTAGACCTATAAATCTCCTAGATAAAATTTTGTACAAATATTTCTAAAGTTATGTGAGAAATTTACCAATTTTCTGCTTAGTCTGACGACAATGATATTCACTCTTCATCTTTTAATATCATTTGAATTAGTTATTCGTGAAACTATAGTTAAATATAATCTATAAAGAGTAATTTTACACTCTTGCTAAGTTTTAAGTCATTTTTAGAACAAATATTCAATTTACAAGCATTTGATCTTAAAAATCGGATTCATCGACTAGATATCCGTTCAGCAAACGAGAAAAAGGAAATTAAAAACTAAGATAAGATGATACGAAGACTACATAACCGGTTATTGGAAGGATCTGAAAAAGTTATGCCCTAAAAATATTTCAGAAAGGATTAGTTAGATTTGGAGCAAAACAGTATCGTAGTATATCTACATTGACACCTAGACTACTGAGCCATCACTTTTTATTGTTCCTCATGTGAAAACCAAACTTATAGTTCATAAAATAGTCAACAAGATACTTTTGCTTCTTTTTGTCCTAATTTTCGGCAAAAACTTGCAGATTTCTTTTTAAATTTATTGAAATCATTGTTGCTTATTTAATAATATTTATATTTACTTCATATTTCTTTTTCGGGTTCGAATTTTTATAACTATTTTTAATATCTGCTTATTTAGGCACCAACTTGTATTAATCTTTGGAAGAAGATGAAGTTTTATAAGAAGTTTCAAGAATCGTAGAAAATTATAAACTTTCATATTTAACTTTTTCTTTCATTCTGTTGTTCCTTACAAATGATGGCAGGTTTGTTTTATAAATTACATAAAAATTCAAAATTTATTTGAATACGGAATATTCTGTAATTTGTTAGTGTTCCTTGTATGACTGATTATTTTAATTATGTGAAGGCTTTCAGTGTCATATATCATTTTAATATCTGTTCACCATTGATACCGGATTGAATGATAATGGGTAAGTTATGTTTTATTTTTAATTCACATAAATATAGTAACAAAAATGCGAATTTTTTTTTATCGATTTGTAATTTTTTTGATGAAATACTCATTCTCAATAAATTTCTTTTTATGGATACAAAATTATTACTGATTATACATTAAATCTTCATTTTCTTAGAAGATCTATGTTTTTCATTTTTAAATCATTTCAAATCTCTTTTATTTCGAAATACTTAGTATGCAAACTTTGTAGCTAGTTTAATTTTTTTTCTAAATCAGTTCTTAGAATGGGGAAATTCAAATGTGGCAATACTCTATTATGTTGAAATCGATGAGGTGCTTCAGCGTTTGTAAGGAATATTTCATTCAAAATGTTTCCTAAAACAGAATTGGTTTAGGAACACTTTATAAGAAAGCGTACAAAGGCTTAAATGTATTATAAAAAATTTGGACTTTCTTCTTTCGGAAGGTAAAGCTTCTGAAAAGGCATAAAACATGAATAAATTCTTAGTTTTCATAAAACTGAAGAAATCTTAGCAAAGGTAAATAAAAAACGGTTATATTGAATGGTTTTAGTACTTGTAAAATGGATTTGAATCGCTATATTCGTCTTGAAGGTGTTTCTGTAAGATTTCTATAACTTTAAATTGTATTTATTTTCAAATACCCATGGAATGGAAACAACAAAAATAAATTTTTAGCAAAATGCATTAAAATTTAAGAAACTTCAGAAATGTTCTTTTGCATTACTTTTACACAGCAAAAACTGGTTCAGATAAAATTATCTGTCGCAGAAATTTCATTAATATCGGCTTTGAATGCTTTGCTAAATAGGTATAGATAACGCATCTAATATTCAAACGACACGCAATGTGCAGTGAATGAACAAAAAGGCATTCGTTGCAAGTTTTGCATTAACTGAAATTAGTTGCAATGTAAACGATTACTTCTCAAATGGACCAAATAGGTCAATTAATACATTCACTTCATTATTACAAGAAAGTAAAATGTAATAACTCATGATGTCTCTAAATGCGAAACCCATAGTACATTGTGAATTTTATTTACTTAATTTTAAGAATGAATATTTTATTCTTTTAAAAAATATCCTCAGATTTCATAATTTAATGTCATATTCGAATGCATATTGTTTTGAATTATTTTCTGAAATATTTTAATACCTTTTTCGGTATTGCAGTGAAAATGCTCAAGTCTATTGAAAGAACATTCCAACTAAGGTTATAATCTTTGAAATTCCATAGTTTAAAAGCGATTAAACTTACTTTTTTTAACCGCCATCAACATTCAATTTTCAAAAAAAAATCTTCTTTAAATTTAGAACTTCTATTCCTTAATACAATGATATTTTAAGCTTCAATCGTCTTCTTCTATTCTATTTAATTTGTTATTGTAAAATTGAATTGCTTCGCATAGAATACATTAATTTGATTGACTGGTAAATGTTTTAACCTTTATTGTTGGAATTGAAAGATCAAACTTTAGAATTAATGCGTAAATTTAATTTTATAAATTATAACTTAAGCATTGACTTAAGCACATAACAGAAAAATGTAAATAAATAAAAAGCAAATTTATTACAGAATCTGATAGTTTTTTCTATTTCAATTTAATTTTAAATAATGAATATGAAGAAATAAAAAACGTTATTGCAGAAGAGATCCTTGAATTCATATAATCAGCTTTTTGTCGTATGTTCCTAGACTTAATTCTTAATTAAAAAATTTTTAGGGAAAATGAATTTTTCTCTGTGAATACCACTTCTCAAGAAGTCGCTATTTGTTAAATCTGATAGCATTTGCTCCCAAAAAGGTTAGTCATTTCGTAATGAGCGTCTTCAAACCCAGCATTTTACGGAAAATCTGTTAGCCTAAATAGAAAATTTCTTAAAGGAACAGCTCAGATGCAAGTTTTCATAATCAGTGCTTGTAATAAAAGGAAATAACTACCATGCTCAATGCCAGTGTCGTTTACGGGTGACAGATTTGCTTTACATGGTGTTTCTGAAATTAGCGCAATCATTGATTGGGGAGCCAGAATTTTTAGACTTGCATAATTTTGAAAGAATTTTAATATTTATAAATCATTATCATCGTTCCTCTGGTGTGGAATGGAAGTTTGGAGGTCGTCTTGAAAAAGTACTAGTGTTGCTTTAAAATGGAAAGTTAATAAAAATAAACTAATTACTGCTTTATAAACCATACAAAAATTGTATTTGTTTAGAAAATATGAGCTCACAATTTTTCGGCACTTTCTCATTGCTTTGGGTTTTTGGTGCTACTTTTTTCACTTGGTGAAGCTTGGACAGCTGTCTCCTATGTGCCATGAAAAATTATTTATTCATTCTTTTGCTTTTTCTTTGCGATTGTAACTCTAAATAAGGTGATTAAAGGATAGAACTTTCATTGTCGTAAATTACCTTTATTTAGTTGCATAGATTAACGAGATACAATCCATTCTCGCTTTAACCAGCGCAATTCGCAATGTGAAAGTTTTTACCAAATGAACATTTATAAAATATGGCAGTAAATTTTAATTTAAAAGAAAATTGAACAAAATATTAAGTTATTATTTATTTTAGTATTTATAATTTGTATATGGACATTAATCACAAATTACTGTCCCAGATGAACACTCAACACAATAATTGCAACTACGAAAAGGATGCGATTCCTTGATAGTTACTCAACTCTCCTTATGTGACTGATTGCATATATCTAAGCAATGCTAAGCCAAGCTTGTTTCAAGAGTACCAGCTGATTCCTTTGGGACCATCCCATTTTTGAAAGAAAAAGCGAGTTATTTTCCTTTGTATTTCCCATTCTATTGCATTAGACGAAACAGGTATGTCTATATAATTGTGGTTTCTCCGCTGCCGAAAGATTATATGCATGAAATATTCGGAGATTGATAATGTTTCTTCCGTGGTCGTTCAAATTACAGGAGGTTTAGATTTTAATCCCTTCCAAGAGTTTCCAAACTACTTAATTCCTATCGAAATAATTCTAAAGGAACATATAAGGCAATTAACAATAAAATTCGTGTTGTAGCTGAATGAACCGCAAAGCATGAGAAAGCAGGGAATAATTACCATCGTCTGAAACAAAAACGAAAATTCACTATTTTTCGGATGCAGTATCTATTAAAATGGTTGAAGCGAATTTTCTAAAATCACACAAAGTGCAATTAGTTTTATTCCAAAAACGTACGTTTTTATTTGTAGATCAATTCCTCTAAAAATGCATTCGTCATCATAGGTCAACTAGCGGCATAGCTTCATCAACAATTTCTAACCGATATCGAAATTTCATCAAACTTATTTGCAACACCTAAAGTTTTTTCCCTTATCCTTTTTCTTCTTTCAGATAATATATTCAAACGCAGTCTAGTATCGCTAATTATATGCTGTTATTCAAACTTTTTCTTATGAATTGCGATATAGAAAATAACGCATAACGTAGTACAAGATAAATTCTTAAACTAGTGAATTTTAAATCAAAATAAGTTTAAACACATAGTAAAGGAAAGTCTGACTCTTGAAGCTAAAAAATTTTATTATGTTAGACAAGGCAGAGTTTTTAACCAATGCGAAATAAATTATTTTTGTAAATAGAGGAATAAAATGCCGTTAGATTTTAAAACCCCAAGCGTTAAATCTATTTTCCTGCACCATAAACTGAAGAATTTCAATTTTAAGAGAAATGGTTTAGTGTTAAATATTTTAGAAGTACCTAAAAAAATCGAGAATAAATTTTTATGAGGAAAACCAAACTTTTCATCTATTCGGTAGAAATGTCAAGCATGTAGGGATATATTTCTTAAATTTTAAAAACTTTTGCCTATTATTTTAAAATGATTAATTCAGAATGAGTGATAAGTTGATTTCCCATTTCTATTTTAAATACAGAATAGGAGACAATACAAAAAATATTACAATTCTAAATTCTCTAGAATTTTATAGGATATTGAATAGCAGTATATTGTAGTAGTTATTGAGTAGGAATGAATTGCCCCTCGCTAATTTGTATATAGATTCTATCGGTGCATCTTGAAATTGCTAACTTTTAACAGGCTGTCTGGCCAATTTTTTGTAATTTTTCTTTAATTCTTTAAAGCGCATTCTCCCCCCGAAAACACGACATACTACAGATTCTATACCTTACCTTTACGTATGTCTGAGCTACGTTATTTGCAGCATAGAGGAGTAACCGTAAAATTTTGAGCACCCGAGCTTAACTCGGGTTGCACAAATCTTCCAGTAACACGTACCTAAATCATACTCGACCCTACGCATTAAATAGTTAAAAGCACAATCATATTTCACATAAAAAAATTTAATCATTGTATCCGCAATAGAAATTTTTATTTTTTATAACATTCGTGTGATCTTATATTGATGCAAACAACTGCATTAACAATTTGGTATTTTGAATTTTTGTACAATTTATTTAACGCTAATTATTTAATACCCTTAATTATCCATTCCTAGCTCTTAATGTTTTTCATTGTTCACTCAAACTATGAATTCTCAAAGGTGTTATTACATAAAATTAGCTGTTATTTATTCAGTGGAGGTTTAAGTTTTAGAGCTGAAATTGACTTTTTTCAATTAACGTTGAAATTCAAAAAGTTAACTGAAATTTTGAAAAATACATTTAGTCTCGTATCTATCTCAGCCCAGCAGCATGTAATACATTTTTGGATCGCATATTTGTAACAACTTTAAAAAATGCCAAGAAAAATGTTTAATGCCACTCCATGCTTTACTTACGACTGTTCATCGAAATGTGCATTTTTAAATTGAAGAATCGAATCGTCCGCGCATTATTCAAAACACACATCGCTTCAAAGGAAGCTTGATTTATTCATAATGTGTTTTAGCTGCAGTTAATCAAATTTTGCAAGGTCCAAAGACATAATCGGGAATTGTTAGATTAGATTTACGCAATTAGCAAGCATTTTAAGAGAAATCTAACATTATGATTCCTAAATTTTCATAGAAAGCATTTTGAGAATATGGGAAATATTCCTGTTTAATTTCGGAAGTTAATACTTTAAAACAAATAGCATTTCTAGTTTTATTTACAATTTCTCTGCTTTAGCTCAATATATCGTTCATCAAAACCAGCACTAATACCCATTTTTTTTAAATTCCGTTTTTGTGTTTATTTCATTGCAAAATATTTGGTCCTTTTGTCGCAATGAGAGTACTGTCATGTATTTTATTCACCGTTTGAAATGCATAGCAAGAAAGAAAAAATTACCTAGTGATGTAAATTTTTCACGTGTAAGAATACGCGTATATAATGTAAGGAAGAAAACCAATGTATTTCATTTGGGTATTATGTGAAGCCTAATCTGTGCAGTGACGAATTATGCAGTTAAAGTAAAGTGGAAATAGGCAATGGGTGATATAAAAGCGTGGCAAGTTATTTTGAATGGTTATGTAGTAGTAATGATCAACTCGTCCAGTTATGCCAAGTTGGGAATTTAAGGAATCAACAGCATAAGAAAGAATGTGTGGGTATTCTGATATTTGTACAAGTACGAGAATTGATTGAAGTTGGAAGTTTACATATTACTTTAGGGCAATACGGGACTGGAGGTGCCGATTTTGGCTTGGGAAATGTGTGCATTCTAAATTTCGACTCGCGATGACGACGTTATGTTAATGAATTTTGATTAGGATGTTGGCAGCGGCTTGGGTAATGTGTGTGTATTCTGACTTTTAGGGTGTTGTTGATGGAGACTAGGATAAGGAGAGATGTGTGGTCTTGAGGGAGTAGCTGCTTGAGACCGCGGGGGTAATGAGTGAAATGTGGCTTCAGATTAGTGGTGGTGGCGTGAATAATGTCTGAATGGTGGTTTCAAATTAGTGGTGCTGATAGTGACCGCATAGTTCATAGATTGTAATGTGTTTTAGCTGTGGTGTGGGTAATAAATGAATTTAGGATTTCCAGGGGGGGGGGTTAAATCAGTGTAGTGGGTAATGATTGAATTGTGGCTTTAGATTATTGGAGGTGGTGAAATGGGCGATGATTGTATGAATTATAATTTCGAGTTTTGTGCTATTTCGTTGGTATTGTTTTTGTCCATTGTGATTACGAGGGTGCTTCCGATGGTGCGGGTAATGAATGCCTTGTGATTACGAGGGTGCTTCCGATGGTGCGGGTAATGAATGCCTTGTGATTACGAGGGTGCTT
>JAPMOQ010026129.1:0-12651 GCA_026543055.1 Argiope trifasciata | reverse complement strand
TTTCATTGTCCATATTATTTGAAACACTGGCTGCATATAAATACCTATACTGCTTTTTGAAATACTATGTTAACGGCGGTGAATTTTTTATGGAAATTAAAGTTCTGAGAAAATTGAAGACAAATTAAATTAGAAAAATATGTTTTGTTTAAAATCCTTCTGGATGATAAATCAGGCTTTCCTTTTCGTAGAAAAGATAAACTGTTTTGGAAAGAGAAAAGTCTGTACTACATGAAATAACAGTAAAAAAAAATTCGCCAATGTGGTCTATAACCAGTATTTTTAATGTAATTGAATCTCTTAACCTATGTGATAGTACCATTTCCGTCGTCTATATTTTACACTTCTTATCACACAGTTACTAAGATAATGTTTATTTCCTTTAAACATAGCTTACAAATTTCCCGAAATAATTTTATCTACATGACAATAACATCCATAATGTCCATATCTTGTCATTCAATGTTTCCTAGCTTGATCTCAAATGTTTATTAGAAGCAACGCGTTATGCATAAGATTCCCCATTTAAATTATTCTACGCCACACATTTGCACTCTCAGTGGTTATGCCGTGGTTATTAATTTGAATACGAGACGCCCGGCAGTCGGAATATTCGGCAGCAATATCGATGCATATCACTGCATATAATGGCTTCCAAACTAGGATAGGATGTTGATTAATCTACGCAATGTCTTTACTAGACACTGCTGGAGCGGAGCCATTAAATTCCTGAAATATCATTCGGTTTCCTACGAGCAATATTATCTTTGCGATATCATTCTTTATATGATGTTTAACATGTCTTTGCTGAACAAGATTGTAATAAAACTTTTCTTTTAAGGCATAGATTGCGTATACACCTATCCCCCGATTTACACTGAAGATAGGTTCCTTAGAAAACCGTGTAAATCGAAATCGTTGATTCTTATACGTAAAACCGTGTAAATCGAAAACAAACTAAAATGTGCATCATTCAGTCATTTATTTCAATGTAAAATAAAACTAAATATATCTTAAAAACATAAAAATAACTGTCTATTTATAAAATAACAAAAATATAAGGTATATTTATGTAATTCATTTTACATATAGAAACGAGAAATATAAATTAAAAAATTTAATCAGAAATTTAGTTACTGTTATCACTTTCGTAGACTCTCAATATTTTATTCCTGATTGGTATGGTGCAAATCAGGTGGTGCGTTCCGGGTCGGTGCAAATTTAAAAACCGTGTAAAAGTGAAATCGTGTAAAGCGAGTGCCGTGTAAATCGGGGGATAGGTGTATTATTCAACGATGTGTGATCCTACCATTTCATGGCATGAATCAAATTTTATTCTTAAAATTTGTTTCAAACTGGAAAATAAACAGGGATTTTTTGTATCAAAGAGTTTAGGATACTATTTGGAATGAAGAAATATGCACTATTAAAAATATTTTAAGAAAAGATATTGTTCATTGTTAGAAAAAATATTATGAAGGTGTATTAAGCATATATCTATGAATACAAGTATAAATAGATCTGTGGTCGTCTCAAATTTATCTACATTTGATAGTGAAGAATGTTCGAATCAATCACGATGGGTTCTATAAATAAATAAATTAAGAATGGAATTTTTCTATAAAAATTTCTTCATTTACTAAATTTATTAATAAAAATTGAATATGTTGATCTTTTACATAGGTTTCTATCAGGTAAGTATACGATTTTTCATTTTCAAACTAATATTTAAAAAATCCCTACTCTTACATAAAAATTTAAACTCCATTCACGCTATGCAATCGTAATAAATAAGAAAAATAAATCAATCCACTCAATGTCTTTACTAGACAGTGCTGAAGCTGAGCCATTAAATTCATGAAACATCATTTGGTTTCCCACGCTTCAGATTATCTTTGCGAAACCACATGATATTATTCTTCATATGATGTCTTCTCTGAACAAGACTGTAATAAATCTTTTTCTGTTAAAACATAGAATGAGTATATTATTCAACTATATGTGATCGTACCATTTTATGAGATGATTCAAATTTTATTCTTAAAACTGAGTTGAAACTAGAAAATACACAGCTTTTTTTGCATTTAAGAGTTCAAGATGTTACTTTGATTTAAGAATAGAGCACTATTAAAAATAGGTTAAGTAAAAATATTTTGTATTAGAAAAAATATAATGAAAATGTATTAAGTATGTACCTACGAATACACTTATAAATTTGGACTGATTTTTGGCGGTGTCAAATTTATCTACATTTGATAGTGAAGAATGTCGAATCAATCACGATGGATTCTATAAATGAATAAATAGCGAATATGATTTTTTTTTTATAAAACTTTCTTCTTTTACTAAATTTGTTGATAAAAATTCAATATGTGGCTCTTTGTCATAGGTTTCTTTTAGGTAAGTATAATATTTTCCATCCTAAAATTAATATTTAAAACATCACATATCTGACATAACAATTTAAACTACGCTTAAGATTATAATTGCGAAACAGTCTTATATTATTCTTCATATGATGTTTAACTTGTCTTTCAGGAATAATATAGTTATATACGCTTTCTGGTATACATACAATGAGTACATTATTCAACGATTTATGATTCTAACTTTTCACGAGAGGATTCGAATTTTATTCTTAAAATTGAACTGAAATATATTTTTAAAAAATCAGTTTCACAATTTAAAAGAGGTTGGTTTTAGGTTGTTACTTGGATTGAGGAACATATCATTTGTATAAATATATTAAGTAAAGATTTTGTGTATTATTAGAAAAAATATTGTGAAATTGCATTAAGTATGCGTCTATGAAAACATCAATAAATTTTAACAAAGAGATTTGTAATCGTTTTCAAATTGTCTCTGCATTTGGCTGCCAAGAATATACGTATCAAGCATAACGGAGCCCAATAATTGAATACGTCTTGAAAGGAATTTTTTTATAAATATTTCTTTATTTACAAATACATATTTTAGAAAAATTGAACGCGCCTCAAGATGCGTCTTCCCCATGATTTGGACCCAAATTTGGGAGCTAGTTCGGTTATGGTTATTGTTTATCTGTGAGATATGTTAATAAGTCCTAATTTGAAAATGGGTTGTGTAAGCAAATGTGACTCATCAGTAGCTTGGGCCTAAGGGGTGCTACTGAAAACAAAAACAATCTCTAGACTTAAAATCGCTCAATTCTTCAGAGGGTTTGTATATGGCAATTTCCATAAAAAACAAAACCATCAGATTTTGCATAATCAAATTAATATTTGTTCTAAACTACAATTGTTACATAACAATTTAAATTGCATCAAAATACATTCAATCTATGCAATCGTAAAGGCCGAGGTGGCTTGGTGGTAAGGTCGCTTTGGAACCGAAAGGTTGCAGGTTCGAGGCCCTATTCCATTGAAGAACTGCCATGAAAGAAGATTTGGTGCATGTTAAATCCGCCGGGGTCAAATATCCTCCCAATGGTATGTGGGGAAGTTTGGAGAGAGGGGTGCCAGCTCAGGTGTCGTCCTCGTCATCTGACCACGGTTCAAAATTATGAGATTCGTCTCTAAATAACTCTAGTGTTGCTTCAAAATGGGACGTTAATGTAACTAAACTATGCAATAGTAATAAATTATAAAGATAATTATTTACAATATTCGTTCAAATATCTTTATTCCGTAGTCAAAACACGTTCCTTTGATCCATGATCATAAAGTACCATAAATTTTAATTGCTAGTAATAACAATTACTAAAACAAAAGGGAATCCGTATAGTGTACATATTTGCAATTGTTTATTTCTCACAATCACACAATAAAATTATGGAATAGCCTTTGATGTTTCAAGATATGTTTGATATAGACAAGGTATTTTTGTTTTTTGTATGCATTTGATGTTATAATTTTACTTACTTCTATGCTTACTGAACTGTTTTTAATTTTACTTCTCTAAACAGTTAAATACCCATGTTCATTAGCATTGAAATAAATGTCAAAGTATTATAGTTATAGTTTCATTTTACAGTTATATTAAATACTAGAAATGTCTTATTATAAAAATAACTTCCCACTTTTATTAAATTTACCATTTACAGAATTAAAATTAATGTTCATAATATCAAAAAGTGAAACATTGAATGATTTGCTCTTTGAGCTGACAACATTTGTTTAGGGCATTTTTTTGTCTTATTTCTTGAAATCTTTCAGTATAAAATGAATTTAACACTTTTCCTTTTTTTTTACAATACGATCTGTTAATATTGTAGAAATAACTTTCAGTTAAACTTACTATACTAGCTTTCGTAACATTGTTGACTGCAATTGTATAAAAATAATTCTTTGCCATTTCAAAACTGATGTGATATTTGTTTGAAAATGGTGTTTCAAGTATATAATATTTCAAAAATTTGTAGCTTCCCCATTTTAAGGCTTCAAAAACCTCAAAGGGAAACAATATCATATTCTCACATGACAAAAATTAAAGGCAAAATATTTCGATATTTTCATTTCATTTTACTGGCGAATGTAAAGGATTTCAAAACTAAATTTTATTTATCTTTTATTTATCACTTTGGAGAATTCGAACAATATTGTTTGAAGCATTATTGGTAAAAGCAAAAAATATTGCAAAGAGATTCAAAATGAAACCTTCAGCAAAACATTGACGCGACAAATAGATTTAAAATTGTCCTTAAATCAAATTTTCTCCATTTTTTAAGGCATAGGACTACATTAAAAGCATTACCACATTGGTGATTTTTTTATAAATTGTTATTTCTTGTAGTTCAGATTGTCTTCATTCCAAAATAGTTCATCTTTTCTCGAAAAAGGAATGCGGTACCTATCATCCAGGGCAATTTTAAGCAAAAATTATTTTTTAGCTAAAATTTTTCATTTTCTCATTAATTTTCACTTTGATTTTCATAAAAATTCTCTACCGATAAAATGATATTTGAAAAATTAATGGAAGTATTTACATAAAAATTTAAGTTCTTGTTTCAAATAATGGGGACAATGAAAGGGACCATAAGATTTATTGTTGGTGAAATACTTTTTCTTTTGTAGGGGTTCTTAGAAAAATTAAGCTGACAGTTTATGGAAAAAGATTATATATACATATATTTTTACCCATGACTTATTTGTATTTCGAAATTTTAATTAGATTTTGATTCATTTCATTCATCATTATATTATTATTCATTGCGTTGAAAGAAAAACAGAATTTCTGCATTACAAAATTGTGTAGAGAGTTAACCGTTTTGGTTAAATTTCATTAAATTTACTAAAAAAATTCCTATTTCTAAAAATATATTATATTTTGAAATATTTTTTTGTATTTATAATATTTATAATTCAAAATACATTTGAAAACCACAAATACTTTTTAAATGCAAAAATAGTTTTTTTTATCTGGTTTTTTTTTAAATTTTTATTTGAATGTAGTCGGATACCTTAACACCCGTTGAATTATCTTATTAGTAAACAACTACGAAATGTATATTATTATCTTACGACAAATTTTACCTTTTTTTATTCCCATTGTTGTTGAATTTAATTTTGATTAGAAAACTTACATCACATTTATGCTGGGGAACAATTTATAATAGGATTCGGATATTTGTTTGCTTTCGATGTATCTAAAGCAGAGTTTTAATTTACGAAAGCTTTAATTTTTATTTAGAAAAGCCAAACTAAAACCTTCACGGAGATAAAAATGGTAAGTGAAAATAAGTATCTGCAAAGAAATAAAATACAATTTTTTTAGCTTAAAGTAGTTTTATGAAAAAATATCTTTGAATGAAAAAGCTTAAAGAATATAAGATAGAAGAATAAATAAGAATAAAAATTAAAGAATATAAGAAGATGGTATATAAAATGAATTGAAGAATAAAAGAGTCTTAGAAAAGTGCTAGAGTCAAAAGAAAAGTACCTTCTTCCATTGGATGGGTAAAAAGTCTGTGAACTAATCTAAACTAAAATGGAAAATCCCGAATTTAAGAAGACATCTTTCTTCTTTAAAAGAAAAGAATCACATCAGAATTTTTCAGTTTTCATTATTTTATTGGACAGGGTCTTTTTAATAAGTCCATTGTTTTGTGTAAAAATCATTTGTTGAAATCCAGAATCACACAGCATTCACAAGATTAGCAATATAAGAGAAAACGAAACTAATTATGGAAAATTAATCAAAAACTATTTCGGATTCGAACAAGACTAAAATTTAAATTCAAAATTTAAAAGGCAATCATAGTATTTAGTGTACGCGAATGCAGCTACCACCAAAATACTGATGAATCACATAAATTAGCAATATAAGAGAAAACGAAATTAATTACGGAAACTGAACCAAAAACTATTTCGGATTCGAACAACACTAAATATAAATGTTAGTATGATTGAAACAATTAATAAAGAATCCGGTCTGAGAACTTTCTCAAGGGTCACCCTCAGACAGGGATTCAATCCAGGGATTTTTTCTGTGAAGAGTCTGACTTTCGTCAAGAAATTGACTCCTCGTGACCCGAAGATCCCAGAATATTGAGGTTTTGGAGATAAATTAGTATCACACAAGAAAAGACATCAAATTTGAACAAAGTCACAGCAACCAAAATAATGAAACCATAAAATCAAATTTATCAATACAAGAATGAGTAGAAACTACTAACTAAATTAAAATCTTACATATCACAGATTTTAAAATAGACTTTATAAAATAAATCAAACTGAAATCCAATAAAAATCACAGTAAATCTGACAATCACAAGAATAAAATCAAATAAGAAGGTAGAAAAAGCACTCACCAAGCTGAAAATGCATCTTTAAATACTAGCTGAGAACGAAAGCGAACATAATAAAAAGTGTAATACTATATCTGTTTAGTATTTTTTAATTTTTTTAAACAAAACATTTGTGCTAGTAACTTTTTGTCCGTGAATATATATATATATATATATATATTCACTATCCGTCCAATTCCTATATTCGATGCGACCCAATTCCGAAATATTTCTTTATACTAGGATCTAATAAGTATATACATAATAATAAGAGGAATCCAATAGGTATCCAACCGAATATCCTTTGTAAATGCCGTCAAATGGACTAATAATAAAAGTAAAATAGATCTTCTTACATCTTTGTCTAAAATATGTCGTTAAATGCAAACTGCAAACATAGCCGAAATCGCGAATGGAATAGAACGAGATGGTTTCGAACAGATAGAATCAAGCGACTTTCAGGAATTGCTTGAATCGCAAGATGAAGATCTGACTGAAACCGACTTGGAGGAAATGTTAAATTCACAGCCCATTGAAGAAGAGGCTTCAGCAAGCACTGGAAACGTGACATTTAATTTGAAAAATCTTAGTGAAGGTTTAAGAATGGCAAATGATCTTTATGAGCTTTGATCCGTCTATGGAACGAAGTCTTATTTTTAAGAGGTTAATTGTGAATGCGTATCAGTCTGAATTGAAAGAGCTTTTAAAAACTTCCAAGCAAGAAAAAATTACAAATTCTTCATTTTTAAAAATATTTTTTTATATTTTATTTTGTCACCTAAGAACGTATCCCCTATAATCCCGTATAAATTACCATTCCGTATTCAAGGTTTCTGTATTCTCGGCATATTTCTGGAATATATACCTTACGAATAAAGAGCTTTTACTGTATATATATATATATATATATATATATATTAGCAATATAAGAGAAAAAGAAACTAATTACGGAAATGAAACCAATAATATTTTCGAATTCGAAAAAGATTAAAATTTAAATTTTTTAAAACTACCATTGTATTTAGTAAGAACAAATGCAGTTACCAAATTCGAAATAATGTTTGATTCCATTTCGGTAATTAGTTTCGATTTGTTTCCTAAATTATTCTAATTTAGGTCTTTTTCATAAATAGGTATTATTTCACTTGACATTTAGGTTTGTTTACTTATTGTAGTTTAATTCAGAATTAAATTTTAATATCAATTTCGACTTAATTTGTTTCGTTTCGAATAATTTTTGTTTTATTTTCGTTTTCCGAAACAATTTAATTTTTGATGAATTCTGGAATTTTTTAAAATTATTTGGTGCTATTATGGTTGATTACTATATATGTGCGTGTGTAATAAACATGAAATTTCAACTGAAAATTATTTCTGAATCAAATTGAAAAACACCATAGTTTTTAAAGAGCCTAATGAAGTTACTCCTGAAACACAGATGAACCTAACCTAATTAATATTAATTGCAGGCTAATAAAAGTAAAAAGGGAAAAAAATGAATCAAAAATAAAATAAAATTCCGACCTGAAGAATTTCCCATGAGACAGGGATTCAAAACAAGCGATTTTTTTTTTCTGTAAATGGTCTGTTTTTTGTTCCAACAATATTGACGCTTCGTGACCAGAGATTTCCTTGAAAATACTGTATTAACTAAGATAAAAAATAATAAGCCTTTTTGGCTTTTAAAAATTTGCAAGAATGATCAGAAAAATAAATTATCTTTATAATAGATTTTCAGATATTACTGAAATGACAATAAAGCTTAAAAGTGCACAAATATTATTTTATTGATAAGATTCTTTGAATTGAAAAGACAACTTCAAAGATTCTAATTCCAAGAAAAGTGATATTTCATAGAAAATTATTTTAAATTAAATATATTCCGATTGATTTGCTTCATTATTTATTATTTATGATTCCAGTATCGTTAATAGCGATTCATTTTTAAATTTTGCGAAATAAATTGTATAAATTCATTAAAAAATATAACCCTTCAAGCTATCTATACAATTTAAAGAATCTTCTCAATGAATTAATATTCATAAAAATATTGCGCCCCAAGCAGATTTTGAAACTTACTCAAAGCTGAATTATTAATATTTTTCCATCTCAACCATGAGAACTTATTAGATATTCTTTTACCGTCTCAATAAATTTTATCGAAGGGCTTTACCAACTTAATAAATCAAACAAATCATCTTCTTTCTCCATATTCCGTGCATAATTTAATATTTCTTCGGGCTTTTCCATCAGAATGTAAAATATAAAAATAAAAACGAGAGAATTGTGACTATTTTAGTAGCACTAACCAAAGTTTCGTAGTTAGGCGCTGAAAAGACGACGGAAATTAACTAGGGGGAAAAAAACCTAATGTTCTAAAACTTTAATTTACTGAGATATATATCGTCCAGATTTTAAGCTAGGCTGATCGCATTTAAGAATGAGCTAGAGGATAGATTAAAGCCATGAATTTATTATTATTACTAAGTCTGCTCCAATATTTAGCCGAATAAATATTCAAATTTTTCCAGGAATTGATGGGAAACCTTTCGCTGGGATGAGTGCTGCTCTGCATAGAATTTGAATAATTAATCAATTTGATACTATTTTCAACATTATAAAAATAGAAAAAGATACCTTTTAGATCAATTTGAAAGGATAAGCTTGTAATAAAATAGTCGTTTCATGAGAAAATTCAGGAAAAACGAAATTTTTTTTTGCCTAGGTCTTCAAAAATTTCATTTTGATGGTATTAATTGCATATATGTAGAATCGATACAATAATTCTTAAATTTGAAGTTAATGATTAGAATTTTTTCAAAGAAGCATAAGCAGATTATTTATAAAAAAGGAAATATGGCAATTGATGTAAACTGAGGAAGTACCTCAGCAAAACTCGGTACCGATGTTCTTGCAATTTTATGGTGCCTATTTTAACTTTTCTAGAATATTTTTCAAATCTTCAGTTTTTAACTACATTCTTATAACAAATTAAAGACTATAAAATTCCTTCATTTCCATGCTTTTATTTTGCTTCAAGCTTTAATATTTATGTCCATAATGGTTCCAAACTACTTTCTAATTTACTGCAATTAAGACCCCCTTGTAGGATTAAATCAACAAGCCACGTACATGGAAGAGTATTTTTAAGAATGTTTTTAGCTTTAAAAAAACGTAGTTTAAACGTCATTTGTTATTTCTTTTATTATTTTTTAGTTTCCAACTAATGTACGACACCCTATATTTTTGTTTTGATTTTTACCGACAAAACATCGCTTGTGACCCTATATTGTATGGGGAATTTTTTATTCCTCTTGATGACTACTATCATCATACTCAATTTATCGTTCCGATTTGGCAACACCCTGTCTCAAATGCAATTAAAAATAAATCTAGTTCTAACTCCTATTAGTATATACAAAAGATTTTACAATATCTAAGGTGAGAGACCAGGTCCAATAGAATAGTGAAAAAAGAGATTATTATTTTTTTTCCTTTTTAAAAAATAAAGATGTCGTTTTAAATTCAACGTCTCATTCTACTTTAGATTAATTCGCAGTCTTTCTGCAAATGCAATACAATAATATAGTTCACTTTTAGCTATGATAATTTTGTTAGACTTTCTTAAGGTAACCGACTACGTTCAAAGGACAAAATTTTGAAAAAATGGATAGTTCACCACTTTTTAAAAAGTGAATTTAGATGCATTGTCAATTATAATACGAAATACCATAAATACAGCAAAACTATTTGAAAATATAATATATTTTGAGAATTGAGAATTTGAGAAAAATTTGTAATGTGACTGTAACTGTTCCTCGGCCTTCTATCGGCCGCTGCCATGAACAATCAGTCCATGCCTTGGAAGCGAAAGTTAAGCATGATATAATCCCCGAGTATTATTTTTATGCATATAAGTTAAATGTTATTGACCTAAATAGTTTTGTAGCTTTGTAAATCATGTCCTTTAATGCCATTAAATGTATTTTTAACTAAATTGGCATGATTTGTTAATTTTAATTATCTACTCTGACATAGTTAAAATTTTGGCGCCCTTTCGGTCACAGTAGTAAATTTTAATAAAATGTAACCAAAACGGATAACACTCTTCACAAAACTGTAATGCAGCAGTCCTATTTTTCTTTGTGCACAAGTTATAGAATATAATGGTGAATGAAATGAGCCAAAATCTAAGAATTATTTTGAATGCAAAGAGATTATGGGTGAAAATATACGTATATATACATTTTTTCCATAAATTTACATCTTTATTTTTCTAAAAACATCTATAAATGAAGAAGTATCCCAACAACAATCAAACTTTTGGTGTATTTCATTGCCCATAATATTTAAAACTCATGCTGACATTTTTATGCAAATAACTCTATTAGTTTTTGAGATATCGTGTTAACAGTGGAGAATTTTTTATTAAAACTAATGTTCTGAAAAATTGAAGCTAAAGACAAATTTTAGCCGAAAAAAATCCGTGACCCTGGATGATAGGTCAGGCCTTTCTTTTTCTATAAAAGATAAATTGTTTTTGGAAAGAAAAAAGTCTGAACTACAAGAAATAACAAGTTTCAAAAATTTGCCAATGTGGTCGAAAACCAGCGTTTTAATATAGTCGGTTACCTTAATAAAATAGGTTTCATTCTTTAAATATAAATATATTTTTAAAAAATATTTCTTCAGTGCTTTCTCACTTTATTCCATTTTAGATATCGCCCTCAATCTGAAATGAAATATTCTTTATGATTCTTTATTTCCAGATAACTTCTTTTAGATAAAAATTGTTATTTTA
Source organism: Argiope trifasciata (assembly GCA_026543055.1). Lineage (NCBI taxonomy): Eukaryota > Metazoa > Arthropoda > Arachnida > Araneae > Araneidae > Argiope > Argiope trifasciata. The sequence continues at coordinate 1,087 of JAPMOQ010026129.1, read as the reverse complement.
TGTCTTTGCAGATGCAATACAAGCAATTAACATTTATAATATGATTATGGAACAAAGACACACGTTTCGGCTAAAGAACAAAGATATTGAAAATAATTATCATTATTGTTTATTAATGTTGCATAGCTTGAATGCACTTTAATTTGTTATGTAAGAATTGTGATTTATTAAATATTAATTTGAATATGGAAAATCGCATAATTACCTGAAAGAAACCTATATAAAAGAGCCACATATTCAATTTTTATTAATAAATTTAGTAAATATAGATATTTTTAAAGAAAAATTCCATTCTTAATTTATTCATTTATAGAACTCGTAGTGATTAATTCAAACAATGTTCACTATCAAATGTAAATAAATTTGTGACCACCACAAATCACTTAGTCCAAATTTATGTGTATGAGTAGGTACATACTTGATACATTTTCAAAAAATTCTTCAAATAATACACAATATTTTTACTTAACATATTTTTAACAGTGTTCTGTCCTTTAATCCAAGTAACACCGTGCACTCATTGGTACAAAATAATTGTTTATATTCCAGTTTTAATTCAATTTTAAGAATACAATTGATTCGTCTCATAAAGTAGTAGAATCACATATCGTTGAATAATAAACTCAATGTCTGTCCTAACAGAAAAAGTGTATTATAATCTTGTCCAGGAAAGACAAGTTAAACATCACAGGAAGAATAATATCATACAGTTTTGCAAAGATAATCTTACGCTTGGTAAACCGAATGGTATTTCAGGAATTTAATGGCTCAGCTCCAGCAGTGTCTAGTAAAGACATTACGTAGATTAATCAACATCCTATCCTAGTTTGGAAGCCATTATATGCAGTGATATGCATCGATATTGCTGCCGAATATTCCGACTGCCGGGCATCTCGTATTCAAATTAATAACCACGGCATAACCACTGTGAGTGCAAATGTGCGGCGTAGAATAATTTAAATGGGGAATCTTATGCATAACGCGTTGCTCCTAATAAACATTTGAGATCAAGCTAGGAAACATCGAATGACAAGATATGGACGATATGGATGATATTGTCATGTAGATAAAATTATTTCGATAAATT
>JAPMOQ010026124.1:0-11118 GCA_026543055.1 Argiope trifasciata | reverse complement strand
AGCAACAAATGTCCCAATAAATGGACCTTTATTATGTGCAAAAGCACGGAAATTTGCAGCAATGATAGGGAACGAAACTTTCAAAGCTAGCAATGGTTGGTTAATGCGTTTTCGAGATCGTCATGGAATAACTTTCCAAGAAGTTCACGGAGAGAAAAAGTCAGCCCCGATAAACGACGCAAATGAATGGCGGCAAAACAAGATGAAAGAAATCTTAGAAAAGTATGCTCCAGAAGACATTTATAATGCAGATGAAGCTGGGCTGTTTTTCCAACTCCTACCCGATCGAACATTGGCATTCAAGGGTGAAAAGTGTTATGGAGGGAAGAAATCAACGCAGAGACTGACTGTTCTTCTGTGTACAAATAGTGCAGGAACTCATAGAATACAACCTCTCGTCATTGGTAAATCATTGAAGCCAAGGTGCTTTAAGAACGTGAAAAGTTTTCCCGTGGAATATAAAGCAAATAAGAAGGCTTGGATGACGTCTAAACTTTTTTCCGAATGGTTACGGAAGTTAGACAATGAAATGAAGAAGAGAAGGAAAAAAATCGTTTTGTTGATAGATAACTGCGGTGCTCACACGTCATTTCCAAAGCTACAAAATATCGAAATAGCTTTTTTCCTTGCCAATTGCACTTCAATTTTACAGCCACTTGATATGGGCATAATTAAGTGCTTCAAAGGATATTACAGAAAACGGTTGGTGGACTCCATACTTGTAAACTTTGAAAATAAAGTAGAAGACCCTTTCAAAGCTGTAAATGTCAAGGAAGCGTGTCACAATATTGCTGGAAGTTGGTGGGAAGTAACAGAAAAAACCATTCGGAATTGCTGGAAAAAGGCCGGTCTTTGTGTTATGGAAGATAAGAAATCTGATAATGATGAAAATTCCATAGACAATGATCTCTCAGATGATCAAGAATGTGTTTTGCACATCAAAAAATCCGTATCCCAACTTGAGGAAACAAGCGGTAAAAAGTTTGGAATTAGTATAGAAGATTATTTAACAGCAGATGATGATCTTATGGTTTTCGCAGCAGTTACTGATGAAGATATTCTCTCTGAAAATTACTGATGAGATAGGAAACAATGATGAAGATGATGATGATATTGATGATGATGATAATACAGGTCCATCGCAGTCCTTATTGTCATCCCAGGAAGCTCTTCAATCTGTGAATTCTCTACGGACATTTTTTTCAAGCCTTCCGTCGACAAATGAAGAACATTTTCGTGCACTAGACTCAATGTATACAGTATTGGTGAACTTAATAGTTAGTATTTAAACCACTATTATTAGTATTTTACAAATTAATTTCTTCTAAATATAGACTTAAAAGTAGTATGTTATGCACCTTAAACCAATAATAATAAAAAAACTATTATTAAATGCTCAAAATATGTGGGCCCTCGATATAACAATATGCCTCTCTACAACAATATATTTATTTGGTCCCTAAAATATTGTTGTAACGAGGTTTCACTGTATATATATATATGTGTGTGTGTGTGTGTGTATTAAGTAACCTGTATTTTATACATATATTTGTACACATATACAAGCACAAGTGTATTTCCAATTCTAAAAATTTCATATTTTGCAAACAGAAAAAATTATTTCATAATATAGTATGTTGTTATAGAAATTTGGAATTATAGAATACCCCTTTTAATTTGAAGTAAAATTTCCTATATCAAGACAAGTTATTTGTTTATTGTTTTCTTTTTCTTAGCGATTTGTAGCATAACATGTGCTTTTTTTTTTAACCCCAACATCACATTTAACTTACATAATCAAACGTGACTGCTTTACAAAAATGCCACAACTTTACAAAAACTACGCCTTTCGGTAATTATTATCAGTCAGTCCCATGATTCATCATTCCAAATTGCGAAAAATTAACGAATTTCCCAAAACAAACCAAAAAAAAATATTGACGATTCTTTCGATCCCAGCTGAATTTTTATCAAACTCCTCTTCCAATTTCAAGTTGCAAAAGATACAAAATTTATTTTCATGGAAAAAACACCAGGCACAACATGATGCAATGGTATAGAACGACCTTGGGGCCTCGCTACACGTCGGATTCCCACAGCTTAATAAGTTTATGGGGGAAACTATCCTAACCTCCCCCCCCCTCGTTATCTTATCAAATGTTTATCTAAAGAGAATAGATTAGGTTCATATTTTTAATTCGCTTTCAGTTTATTTACTTTCGTTGTTTTTTAACAGCGCAGTTTCTAGCATACTGACCCTGTGAGTCAGCATTTAGTGGATTTTTTTTTTCACAATTTATTTTTATCAGGGGTCATTTGCCATGTTCTGTTCACAGCAATTTCGAATGACAAAGTGTATTAGGTTATTTAAACAAACGTGTACCCAATCAACACGTTTTGCTGTTGACAAAAGAGGGTTAATTAACTTGATGATCTTTTATTTCGATGGACTTTAGACCCTAGTATTATGTCGAGATTCAAACGGTTGGCGTCTTTTCCTTCAACTTTTTAAGGTATCCGACTACATTGAAAACACTGGTTATCGTCCACATTGGCGAATTTTTTAAAAAAAATTTATATCTTGTAGCTCAGACTTATCATTCCAAATTTTATCTTTTTTAGGTAAAGGAATGCTTCAGCTATCATTCAGGGTCACATATTTTTCAGCTAAAATGTGTTTTTGACTTCAATTTTCTCAAAACTTTAATGTTCATAAAACTTCTCCTACGTTACCATTCCATCTCAAAAACTAATAGAGATATTTATGTAAAAATTTCAGGGTGTGTTTTAAATAATATGGGCAATGAAATAAACCGAAAGTTTTATTGTTGGTAAAATACTTTTTCATTTATAGGTGTTTTTAGATAAATTATGTCCAGAATTTATGGAAAAAATGCATTTATACGTATATTTGCACTTATAATTTCTTTGCATCTCAACATTTTTCTTAGTTTTTGGTTCATTTCGTACATCATTATATTCTATAATTTGTGTACAAAGAAAAATAGCATTGAGGCATTACATTTTTGTGTAAAGTGTTAACCGTTTTGGTTAAATTTCATAAAATTTTCTACAAATTTTCTTATTTCTCTAAATATATTATATTTCCAAATAATTTTTTTGTATTTATAGCATTTTGTTTTATAATGGACAATATATCTAAAAACCATAGTTTTGAATAATTTTTTAAAAATTCAATTTTTCAAAATTTTTTCTCGAACGTAGTCGGATACCTTAATTCTTATTTCTTCCACAGTCAGCGAAAAATTAATGTTTGTACTAGGTAGTTGCCTAAGACTCTTAGAATGAACGTAGTTTGCCTAAATAGAGAATTAAAAATGTTTTAGCTGAATTGTCATGTAAAAAAATTTTGAAATACTGTTTTATGAATAATAAAATTTGAAAATTGCAATTTGAATCTGCAATGAAGCACTTTGAATTATTGTTAAATAAATTAAAATTTGTAAAAAAAATGGAATTGAATTTGTGAATTATAAATTTAAAAAGCATTGCAATTCTTATTAAATAATTTAAAATTTGTAAAATAATTTTGAAGTACTTATTTGTGAATTATAAAATTTTAAAATTACAATTTGAGTCTGCTATGAAGCATTTGAACTATTATTAAATAAATTAAAATTTATAAAAAATTTGAAATATTATTTTATGAATTATAAAATTTTAAAAAATACAATTTGAGTTTGCAACGAAGCATTTAAATTATTATTAAATAAATTTAAATTTGTGAGGAAAAGTGAAAAACTATATTATGAGTTATAAATTTTTAAATTTTAAATATGAGTTTTTAACGAAGCAGTTAAATTATTATTAAATGAGTTAAAATTTGTAAAGAAATATGAAATACTATTTTATAAAATTTATAAATAAAAATTTGAGTTTGCAATGATACATTGGAATTATTATTAAATAAATTAAAATTTAAGTCGTTGCTTTTTAAAGATATGGTTAAATATTAATTATTCATTAATTTATTTTATATTATTTTTTATTTACACAAATTATTAATCTTTAATATTATTTTTGTTTGAAATTTATTTGAATTGTTTTTATAATCTTTTTTTATAATTTAATAGAGCTTTGTGGTTGATTGTAGTGAGAAAGTCATTAACTAATGACTAAGGTTAATTTTTCCTAGAACCATATTGCTTTATTTTTAAATAAATAATAAATAAATCATTCATATTTTAAAACTAAATTATTAATTGGTAAAATAAAAAATAACGAAAATAAATCATTAAAATGTTGATTAACGTCAAAGATGAGTTGAAATATGAATAAAAATTGGTCATTTATTTGAAATGAAGACTCATGATACTAGAAAATGTCTGAATCTGCTACTGACTATGGCGTTTTTAAGAAACCCAAAAAATTACCGTTATTACGTCTGTTAAAAGACTTTCGTAAAGCACTGTATAAATGAAAAGACGTAGAATCAAAATTAATAAACAACTTTTATAATACAAAGTTAATGCTAATAATGCAAATTCATTTAAAAGGAATAATTTTAAGATTCTTTTATTGTAATAGTATAATGATGAATGGTATTAAAAACAATAAGCAAGTTTTTAATATTAACCTTTTAACCTAACCTATATCAATCTTGCGTATTCTAATTAATTATTTGTTTCGTATTTTGTACGATTTATGAGTATGTAGGTAGGCGTTTAGTTAGGGGGAAAAACTCTTCGTTGCTTGATGTTTGTTGACTTTGTTGTTTGTTTGTAAATATTGACTGCGATATTATGAATCGCATTAAATTCGTCGGATGTTATCTGCGCCGAATGTGTTTTGTCAAATAAAATAATTTCGGAATTTCCCATTGCGTATTAAAAAGGGTAGAGGAATAATTTTTTCTTTTTTTTTTTTTGCATCATCGGTAAGTATGCAATAGATAAATGGTCTTATATTTATTCATTAAATACGAATAATTTCTGAAGTTGCAATATTAGTATCACACTTCAAAGGGGCTGTGTTAAGTATTTTATTTTCCAAGTAATGCGCACTATGAGTCTTTCTTTCAATAAATGTCAAATTTGGTTTGAAATTCGAATACATTTTTAATTTCATCAGCATATATTAATAATTTTTTGTTTTAATAAATTTGTTTTATTTATTTTTTGTATGTGTAATACACAAAAGTGTCTTCTTTGCAGTAATTTCTAATTAAAATCTAATATGATGGTTTAAATTTTTTTTCAAATGTAAATGATATTTCTAATAAAAGATTTATCAATAAAATGTCCAAAATTTTTTAAAAATTAGAAGAAAAAAATAAGCAAGGGTTTTTTTTTTGTCTTAGATATAAAGATAGATATAAAGCAAAAAACTTCTAGTTGAAAAATTTCTTCAGATCTGGAAGAGCAAAACATATTGTGAAATTACTACACCAAATATGAACAAAAAAGATGTATAACTGATTTCAATTCGTGATGTTTTTCGTTAAAAAATTCTAACAAAATTTAGAATTTGAGAAAATTTTATTTAATTTGCTGCTAAAATGTTTCAATGCATTTCAATTTGCATTTAAAAATATAAAATTGCCTTAAAAGATACATGGAGATAAAAAAAACTCAATATAATTTCTCAAAGAAAAAGTTTTGAAACAGAATATCAAATGATTTTATGAAAAAAAACTGTTCAGAAACTAGGAATATTGAATAAAATAAATTTTAACATTTTTGAAAAAATTCAGCTTTTTAACGTAATCTCTTACCTTAAAATGTATCTATCGCAGATATCGATTGAAAACGCTTACCAGACATTTTTACGACTTCGATAAACATCTGACAATAATCAGAAATTTATTTTATTTTATCATCTGAAAAATAAATTTTAAATGTGTTAGTATATTCTTTCATCTGTTGAATCTTCGAAATGATGCACGTTACTGAGAAAACAACTGAGCATTAAGAAACAAACTGAGCATGTTACTGAGCATTAACGCAACAAAATTTCTTCTGTAAATGCATTTTAAACAGTCCAAAAATTAAAAAAGAGTCAAGATGGAAAACAATTCGGCATATATGATCCTCAATCTGGTAAACTAATTTCAATTATTGATCAAAACAGATAATATCGGAGAATCGATACTTGATCGTCGTTTTCCATAAGAGACATTGGACAAGTTCATACATCATTTTGTTTATGACAAACATATCTAAAAAATCATTCATGTTTGTGATGTGGTCCTCCTTAGATACTAAGAAGAATTTAAGTTTGGCTTTTAAGTTTGATCACGTTTTTTTTTTTTTTTTTTTTTTTTAAAAAAAACTTAAAAGCCAAACGTGAACCAAGAGATGCTTTTTCAAAATGATTCATTTCAAACATGCATTATTTGCCAGTGATTGATATATTTTTAATACAAAAACTGCTTAAAGATCAGACAAATAGAGTTTGAAAGATAAATCAATATCGAAAAGACTACATCGAAGAGCTATAGAAAAGTAAGAAATTTTAACTGTCATGGTATTGTACATCATGAATTCTCGCCAATTGATTATATCATTAATAAAGGTTATTATTTGAGTGTTTGAGTGTGATTTAAACGAAAAAGGTCTGAAATGTATATTAGCGGTTCGAATCTCCTTTTGATTATTTTGCTTAAAAATACCTATTCTATTATTACGAGTAAAATAAGACCCGATGATCCAGAATTTCAATAATTTTGAAATTATTTCCGTTTTTCATGTTACTGAACTCTGGTGCAACATCAATCATTTGCAAGTATTTCAACAATTTCCAAAATAGCAATTTAAATAACAGCAAGATCGGAATCTGTTTTCTCATTTAGTTGCAGAAAAGAAAATGACTCACTTGTTTCGTGAGAATAAAAAGAAAGGAAAAAAAAAAAAGAATGTTGTCATTCTACGGAGCAAAAATTATTTTTATTATTGGATATAACGAGACATGAGGACAGATATCGGTATCAAACGTTCATTAAACTTAACGTTTCAAAATGGCAATAGTTACGCAAGGCGGGGACAACAAAAGAGAAGAAGTTTGTGTCGACACACCAGGCATTCGCCTCTGAATCGAACGTTCGATTGAAATTTCCTTCAAAGCTCGTGTTGTTTTATTTTTTGAAATGTCATTCGCTCACGAGGTGATCAAACTAAGAAGTTATTCAACGAAAGTCTAATTGCTTTGTTTGTGAAGATTAGCACAAGTCTTGATTATAGTATTGAAACCAGAGAGACTTTTCTTCTTTATGACACAAGTAACACAGCACAATATTGTGTGATATTATATATTAAACAATATTTATCAATGCCATACAATATTGTACGATATTCATGTGCTACAAGGGAAGGTATCTCCTTTATCGTGATAAAATGGCGCAAACTGAATATATATTTTTGATGTTCCCTTTGATCGATTTTATCCAAATTGGATATAACGATCTCTAGCAGGTATGGCGAACCAGAGGCATGCGTGCCATTCATGGCACGTGATACAGGGCACGCCACCGATCAGAACGAATTTTAGTTCAATAATAACAAAGAATCATGAATAAATGCGAGTGATCGGTCGTGGGATGCTTCTTCCTATTCCCTACTTCTAATTGATATATAGAAGAAAATCGGGGAATATCATTGGTTCGCATCGTCGTTCACTCTGCAAAGAGAATAGGCCACGATGGCCTGGTGGTAAGGTCTCGACTTCAAAACCAGAAGGTTGCAGATTAGAGACCCGATTCCACCGAAAAACTGCCGTGTTAGCTATCCTGGTGCATGTTAAATACGTCGAGGTCAAACGTCCTCCCGCTGGTGGAGTTACGAAGTTTGGAGAGGAGAGTGTCGGTCCCGTCATCTGACCGTAGTTAAAAATTAAGAGGTCCATCCCAAAATACCCCCAGTTTTGTTTCAAAACGAGACGTTAATATAACTAAACTAAACCAAACTGCAAAGAGAATGTGTTAATCTGACAGGATATTAAAAATTCGCTTGGATTTCAAAAGAATTGTTTCAGTTAACTGCTCCAAATATGGTGGATAAAAAAAATCTTTCCTTTGTATATTTTAAAGAGACTTAGGACGTTCGATTCTTGAATTCCACTGCATTATTCACCAACAATCCTTGTTGGAAGAATGGTTTAATACCGCTTGATAATGTAATGGCATTAATCATAAATAGTCAAACTCATAACATCGCCGGTTTTAAATAAGCGAAAATTTAGTGCTTTGTTAGATGAAGTTAATTCGGTATATAATAATCGGTATAAGTTAATTCGGCTTAATGGTATAATAATTTTCGCTGGTTGACCCGCGGAAACGTACTTCAAAGATTTGTTGACTGTTTGGAAGAAATCAGACTGTTTTTGTAAAATAAGAGGAAAATAGAACAGTACCTAAAATTATTGGATGTTATGCGGCTACCAAAATGGATGTTTTTTTACAGGTATATGTCAACATTTCAATGAAATTTTACATGAAGTTTCAAGTCACAAATAACAAAAAATATCGTCATGATTGATCTGATTCGCGCTTTTGACGCTGAATTCCATGTTTTCAGGAACGATATAATTACAAAAAAATTACAAAGACTTCTCAAATTTGGATTTAAAAAAATATCAAAGATTTAGTACATGAGAAACCAGATGAAAAGTTTTTAAGGAATTTATTCTTCAATTAAAGAATTTTCGGCGATCTTTTTTCAGTCTAAAGAATTATCGGAAACGCTGAAATTTATCATGTACCCTGATGTGAATTCATTTGATAAACTGAACTTGTCCCAATTCGATTAGAATTTGAAATAGAATTGGTTGATTTCCAGTTTAGCTTACTATGGATTCAAAAATATGTTGAAACAAGGGAAAAGTTGGAATTGATTGAAACAGAAAGATTAACAAGCAATGCCAGTAACGAAATTTTTAAAACATGAAATTCAATTCAAACATTTAACTATTTGAAGAACCTGGCTTATGCTATTTTAAGCATATTTCCATTCACTTATGCCTGTGAGTCATTATTTTCAGAGATGAATAAGATTAAAGACTCGCATAGAAACCATTTAGCAGATGACTTCAATTTAGCATGCATTCTGGTAAAAGTGACATCGTACAATCCTAACTTTATATGTTGTCATCTAATCAGCAACAACATGTCACACTAAGGTTATTTTAATTTGAATTACAAGCATAAACTTATACTACACAGTGCAAAATGTATTTTTCGTAGTACATATAAAGTTGTTAGTAGATAGTTTTATTATCTTCCCAAACATCACAAGTCAAAATCAGTTAACGGCGAATCTATATCTAAACATTTTTTTAGAAAAAATGGCATGCTGATCCATAAGGGTTCGCTAGTATATAGTACCGGTGCAAAAACTACAGGTTAATGTTATTTATCTAAATCAGATAGGTTTCCTAGTGAGCACTATGACTCATTTTTGAAAAATCCAGTGGCGGATTTCCGCCTAGGTAGTTTAGGCAACAAACTAGGGTCACTGGCTTAACGAGACGGGGCTGGCTGTTCAACTGTTGTTAACCTGTAATCGAATAAATCAGTTACTAAAAAGGGCCGATTCTGTGAATTATAAAATATTAGGATAATATTAATAACTTACTCAGTATAATTAGTCACGCTTATATTTACTTCATTGTAAAAACTTTATTATTGCAACATTTAATCATCTGAAATGATCTCCCCAAAACTTTCTCGTATATTCTTTAATAAATCTGTTACCTCAGAAAACGCCATGTTTTGTATTTGCCTACAAGGGTTACAACACAGTAACTGTCGGCATAAAATTAGAATTTTTATTAAATCTGTCATTTCATCATTGGCGATTAATCAATGGCATGTTGTGATTAGTAAATAGCAAATTTGTTTTTAGGTCCTTTTTTTTACAACCAATTGAAACAAAAATTTGAAACAAAGCTACTCCTGTTTTGACAAAATTACAAACAAAATTTGATACAGTAAACTCTCGCTACAACGATACCCGATACAACAATAACTCCCTCTACTACAATAATGTTTTGTGGTCCCGGCGATTTTGCATATAAACTAATGTTAATCTCCCCTCAATATTGCGATATTCTCTAGAACAATAAACCCCTGTAAAACGATTTTTTCAATCTAAATTTCAGTATTATTTTCTCCCTTTATAGTAATATTTTGATTTTCAAACGCTTTTTTTTTTCGTTGTTTTTTTTTTGTTGTTGTTATTTTTTCCGTCTATTAAGACTCATTGTGGATATTCAACTTATCCCTGAATAAATAGCTATTGTTCAGATTTCAAAACAGATGGAGACCACCCTTTTGGGAATTGGAGTGGGTGAGGGGGGTGAAGTGTAAATGTATGCCTAGTCTCATTTCTCAGTAAGCTTTGGAATTCTGATAAGGTTTAAGGACATCTAGACCTGTCTGGTCACCTTGTCACAGAACAAGTGCCCTTTGTTAGAGGAGCAGAGGGAGATGGAGGCGGGGTGTTGTTAAGTGACGTACTGAAAAGTGAGTTCAAAGGTTGTTTTATAGTCTTTAACGATTTTGAGTTCTACGCGAAACATTTGGTTTAACCGTGTGATAAGGCCTTTGTTCCCTAAAGGCCTTATCACACGGTGAAATGTCACCAGCCCTTTTCCGTTTCTACCCTCAAAAACCGGTCAAGCAAGTTTCATAATCGACAATTTATTCGAACAAGTTCGAAAATGTTATCGAAAATATTGTCTACGAACGAAATTCAACAAATCATGTGAAACTTTGAAGTGATGTCACACAAGTGACGTCACTTTCCTTGTCGTTTGCTGAGGGAAAGCGCCGAAAATATTTTGCCGTGTGATAAGGCCTTTAGATGGCTGGGCGAAAGCAACTACCTTTTCGAGATAAACTGAAAGTTATCAATGATATTGATGAGGGAATGAAGCAGATTGATGCGGCTAAGAAACATGGATTATCGCAATCTACGGTTGCAACCTTCCTAAAGAAGAGAAAGCAAATCGAAGATGCTGTAACTTCAAATGAAATTAACCCAGAGCGAAAACGACTGAAGGTTGCGACAAATTAAAACATTGATGCTGCTGTTTTAAAATGGTTTCAAGAGATGAGAGCAACAAATGTCCCAATAAATGGACCTTTATTATGTGCAAAAGCAC
>JAPMOQ010026122.1:0-29381 GCA_026543055.1 Argiope trifasciata | reverse complement strand
GAATTTGTTGGTCCAAAATGGCAATGCCCTATATATATATATATATAGAGAGAGAGAGAGAGAGAGAGAGCCCTGATATAAATTTGCAATTTATTAGGGATATATATTTTTTACAAAATGTAAACATTGTAATATAAGTGTAGAGTTATGTATTTTTAATAATTTTTGTAATTATTTTATGTTTAGTTATTCCTGCTCTTCAGCCTGTAATTGAAGATCTATTCCTTTTACGAAGTATGAACAAAATGGATGTTGGTAAAGAATTAGATGCTCAAAGAGAAGTGGTTATTTCAACTCTTTTTAAACTGGTTTATTATCCTCAGGTAATTACAAGTCGTATGAAAAGGAAATTTCTAGTTTAGTGATTTTATAAAATATATATATCTGTATCAATTTTTTTTTTCCTTCCCTCTCTTACTGTGCAACATTTTGTGATAATATGCCCTTCCAAAAATACTTCTTTTAAATGTTTTATTTTGAATAAACTGGGTTAAATGTCGGATAAATATAGCAAAATTCATAAAGTTCTCTTTTATTGTCATTAAATAACACAATTCTGTAAAATTTTACTTTTTGTTTGCATAATTTATACAAATTATATATTTGCTGTGTTACTTTCAAAAATTCTATCTATTTTTCTGTATCACATACGATTTTTTTACAATTGCGTCTTAGATTAAATCAAATGCGCATTTTAAATAATTATTTTTATTTTAAAGATATTTTTTTTGGATTGAAAGTAATTTTTTTTTTCCTTTATGGATAGGTTTTAGATCTTTTTTATCTTATAATCAAACACAGTCATCAAGAAGGAGAAGATAAGTGGAGAAAAACATCACGACAAGTAGTAGATGTTATATTGCCTTTATTATCTAGACAACAAGTAATTATATTTACTTTTTTTCTATCATATCAAAATTGCAGTTTCATTATTTTCAAATTAAAAAACTTTCTGTAGATGAAAATTGAGCATTCAAAATCTAATTGTCTGTCGATTACACTCATTTTTAAAATAATTTAAGATATTGTTATTTTTAAAATTTACATGAAAAAATATGTAAGAGGTTTTTGAAAAAATCTTTAAGATTTGATGCATTCTTTATTTCAAGTTTTTTTCCCCTATAGCATGAATTCATTTTGTTGCTAGTTATTAAATTTCCTTTATAATTGTTATATAGTTACATCCTTATTATAGAGCAGGAGTTTCTATACACACACACACACACACACATCTTGCTGATTGTAATCTCCTTGCCTTCATTGTTGTTGAAATGTTCTTCCTAGTATAAAGTATCCTTCTCAGAAAGTATAGAGAAATGGAACTGAAATAATCACAGATTGATGATAGACTATAAAATGAAATAAAATTCTTTGTGCCTTATCTTCATTTATATTTCTAAGAATTTGTTTTAGTAAGAGTATGTTACTTGTTAATTTGTCAATATGTAAAGAAAAGTCAAAAGAATGTAATGTTGCAAAATTTATTGAATAAGTTTAATTTTTTTTCAAGTTTTTAAATTATATTGAACAACGGATTTGATTAACTTTCCCCCTGAAATTATAATAGTCATTTATTGCTAATTTTTGATTGCTGAACATTAATATACCTATGAAAATTTGAAATTGTATCTATTAAGATATTTATAGGTGAACGTTTTTAATATGAAACAATGTGTTAATAACAACTCAACTGTATGCTCCATATTTCAGTGCCGTTTTGATCATATCCAATTCCTCTTTTTTAGTATCATAATTGAAAATTGACCTGCAGTAATCTGCTAATATTGTAAAGGACCAGCTCTTTCATGTTATTTATCTAATATTGCTTTATTTTCATAGCATCTCTCAACTCTTTCCTGAAGTCCTGACTTTAACTTCCATGAAAATTGTCTAAATGATTTTGCATGAAATAAATTTTTGTGGTGGAGTGAAACCAAGTTTTTTGCATGCAGGCAATACGATAATTAATAATAATAACGATAATAATAATTTTATGTGGTCTTTTGATTTCACATTTCTTAGGAAATTTGTTTACAAAAGATGGAAATTTTTCCAATATTCTTTTGTACCTTGGGATAACACACTTAATGATGCCTAAATAGAATCAATAAAATTTCCCTTTTTTTAGTTTAGTTTTAAGGATTGTTGAAAATTAGTTATTTAAGTGCTTAAAGACTGAAGTTCTCTCTATCTGTAGCTTTCACATAATTTTTCATAATTCCAAGCTTTATGTGCAAGTGTAGCAATAGAATTCTTTTCGACTTTATTTATGGCTAATTTAAAGCTTTTTTTTCCATCATATAATATCTTTTTCTAGAACTCTAATATTTTTTCATACTGCAAACTTTTCAAACTGCTTTATATATCCTCATTAAAAATCCTTGAGAACTGCTGTGATTTTCGAAACACAACAAAAATGCCAACTGTATTTGTATTGAAGGCACTTCAATAAATGCTCCGAATGTTTCTTTCACGGAGTTAGCATTTGACTGGAATAGATCCAATTTGTATCTGTACTGCCTTGAAACTTAGATGAGACTTATAAAAAGCCGTCGTTATTAGTTTTTATTTTTAGAGTTACCATTAAGCATCGCCATCAAAAATTTTAGCGAAACATTTTATTTGATCATAGCTATAAATTGTTTAAAAGAATTAATTCTTTGAGTAGCCTGTTTGAAGTATGAAATGCTCCTCAACTTTCCTTATTTTTGCTACTTGAAACTTTATTCCTTATTTTAAAGCATTTTTACTGTGTTGTGCATGATAATTAAAATGTATTTTGTTGGTTCTTTAAGTAATAATTCCCTTGCGCTTAGTTATCCATTAAATCGTTATTATCTATCTGATTGAAAATTGTTATTTTCTGTCTGATTAGATCATTCATTGAAAATTTTGTTTTATTAATTGGAAATTTTTTATAGATTCAAATCGAAAATCAAGAAGAGTTGAATATTTTACATAAATTATTAGAAGCTGTAGCATCGAATGTGTTTAGACCAGTAGATATACTTTTAAAGGCCTTGTTTTCTCAACC
Source organism: Argiope trifasciata (assembly GCA_026543055.1). Classification (NCBI taxonomy): domain Eukaryota; kingdom Metazoa; phylum Arthropoda; class Arachnida; order Araneae; family Araneidae; genus Argiope; species Argiope trifasciata. The sequence goes on along the minus strand of JAPMOQ010026122.1, from coordinate 26,347 downwards.
CAAAGATTTAGTAAGTTAATTTTTCGTTTATACATTCGTTTTCTCATAAATAGTGTATTAAGTTAAAAGGTACATTATATATTTATTTATTTGAGAATACAATTTCTTTTTATGGGAATAAGAGTTAAGGAATGATTTACTCTAGTTTCTTATGTTTCTGTGAAAATGCAGATGTATGGGTAAACAATATGAGAAGGAATGGGGAATTAAACTCTGAATTAGTTATTATTATGAAGTAGATGTAGCTAATGAATATTACAGCATTGCTGTCTCAAAAATAAAATTTTGAATAATCTATTAAAAGTTAGAAAGTGTTTATATTTTTAAAGGAATAAAGAGGTTTTCATGATATTTTGAATGTGAATGATGTTTTGAATTTAAGTGCTGCTGAATAAAGATGCAATTTTATTCAGTGTAACTTTATTGAATGCTGGATAATTTTCAATATTCATTCTGCCTTGTAGTGTTGTAATTTCAAGCTACATGCTATTACCTCTCTTTCTCTTCCGGTGTTTTATGCATTTGCTCTTATGTGACTTCTCTCGTCTTGTTTATCTGAACAAGATATTAATTGTAGATTTAAAAAATATATGGAAAATATTTGTTATTCTCATATTCTTTACGGTTTTTTAACTTATAGTATCTTAAAATGCAATATAATAGTAATTCAGCAAAGGACAATTGTTTAGGTAATCCTTGTGTTTTAAATTTAATGAAATTTTCCCACAGTAGTGGTATTTATTTTTATTGGCTTTAGTTTTATTTAACTTTTGGGACATGAATTTTCTTATCATTTGTATTTTAAAAAATTATGCTATTAAGTCTTGTCAGGCTTATGTAAGGGAAGTATTTTGATACAAGCAGTAAATGATAGGATTTATCATTATTTACTAATTTGTTATTTCCTATTAATATTATTTCAACAATATGATCACAATCTGTTTTTTTTTTTTTTTTTCTTCTTTAGACTGTACCACCAAATATTAACCGTTGGATGTGTATGGTTTTGACTGTTCTACGTGTTTTAATTAGCCAAGCAAATGAAGAAGCTGTTTTATCTCGCTTAGCTGATATGGGTATTACTATCAAAATTTATAAACTTGGTCTTTCTCCTAGCATTAGATGTGAAAAAGAGAAAGCAGATTTTAACATTTCAAATGGTCCTGAGTTTTTGCCTGGAGCAACTTTTGCAAGGTAAACAAGGAGAAAATTGATAATATATTGCTTAAATTCATGTCAATACAATGCATATCGAGTACAAATTATTTTTTTCTCAGGAAGCTTCTTTTCATATATTGATTGATATTTCTTAAAAGGAGTAGGAATTTTTGCAGTTTTTCTAAGTTTTTAAAAAATATGACTGTGTTCCTTGTTTTTATTCATTTAAAAATCCATTACTGGGTGTTTTTAAATTGATATTCTTTTGAAACAAAATTTAGAAATGCAATTCTTATCCATATAAAATTTATGCATAAAAGGCATTTATCATGTACTATCGTTTTTTGTGGCTGTTTCATTGTTTCAACATTTTTTTCAAAGTGATCAACCTGACTTTGACTGCTGTTTGGAAATAATTTTTTTTTTTTTTGCTTATTATTTGTAAAAGTTTAATATGATAGAATTTGGAATGTAATATTTTTACTATTAATTAATGTTAACTCTGTAACATTTATATGTCTTAGTTGTTGTATAATTCCAAAATTATTATTTTTTATTTATTTTACGAAAAGATATTTGATCAGTATTATCTGAATTCCTATTAATGGTTACAAGACAGATGAATTTACTGTTGAAAAAATATTAAATTGTTTCACAAAAATATTTTTTGTTTGTTTTAGCAGTTTTATATTTATTTGTTTTTACCAGTGTCGTATATTATTTTGTTTTTACCAGTGTCGTATATTATTTTGTTTTTACCAGTGTCCTATATTATTTTGTTTTCTAAAATCACTTTTGTGATGTTAAATTATATCCTAAATATTCCCTTAAAACTTTAGTAATTAAAAAAAATGTATATATTTTGAAAATTACATCATTTAGGTTTCTTTTCCAAGTGCTTGGTGTTGTTGTGGAATCGTTATGTAACCATGTATATATGCACACTCTACAATTTTCTGATAATGTGTTTTTGTGCCAGCAAGCTGCCCATCTACTTCTGTATTTCACCTACATGTTTCAATCAGGTAGGTTTGATCAAAAAGAAATTTCACCATGAAAAAGGATTTTCAATGAATTTTTATAAAAATAATAGTTTCTATTGTGCATATAAATGGTGTCTATAATAATTGAATTATATTTAAATTTCATTTCATGTATAATTTCTTCTTAAGAATAGATATGTGGGATGTACATTCATCAGAGTAAACCTGATTGCTCTGTTAACCGTTAAGATACAATTGTGTGTCAATACATTGTATTTACATTATCTCTATATATGTTTAGCAAATAGCATACATTCATCTGCCAAGCAAAAATGTGCAGAAAACTATGCATCATACAATTAACAATTAAAAAGATATGAGAACCAATATATAGGCAAAGATAATGCTTACTTTTTTTTATTTCTTTCTTTTTGGAGTGAAGTATGTTAGATTTTAAGCATTGATATGATAGTTTGACATTCCTTCTACTTGAAAATAGAACGTCATTACTATCCCCTTTTCCAATTACAGCGTGTTTTTAATTGGATTAACCCTTTCACGACGGCCGTGTCATATATGCATCATCAGCGAACGCCTTACGAACGTTTACCACTTGTGCATTTCTGGAAATCGAATAATGGGGCGGTGATGCGCGTGTGCAATTTTAATGGGTACAATTTTTAAATGCCACTAGAAGGCTCCATGTGTCCATTACTCTTGAAATTAATATAATTTTTGCATCCTGACCCTTTTGTTGTTATTATTAGTGTATAACAGTAACGTCTTTTTACGTTTATCCTTCATATCTGTTTTGTATTGTGTAGCTTTCGGATACCTCTCGCGCACTTCGATTTTTTTTATGGAAAACCTTGGTTTCGGTATGTTATAGCAAAAAAAGAAAAAAAAAAAACAGCTAAAGAAGGTGCTCATATTAAGAATGAACTAATAATCCAAAAAGGTAGGAAAATGACGACGGTAGGACTTAAATTTGTGTGTGTTTCTTTTTTCCCCGCCAAAGTTAGGTTTAGCGACACAAAACCTCCATCCTGTGGGATGATTCCTTTCGCGTGCGTCTCATCCATTTGCGTGCGTCTAAGATGGAGGCCTTCCTTCCCGGAAGGGTTAATAAAGTGAAATTTCATAGAAGTTCAGTTGCCAAAAGTATGAGTAATAATAGACGAAAAAAATATCGGGAATCCTATTTGAATTTATTAGGTTACTAAAACTGATTGTAAAAGGATGTTTTCAGAACAAATTAATTACTATCGAAAGGTACTATTACTTTTTAAAAAATAATAGCATAGGTTTTTCTTACAAATGCTTTTGGTCTGTTTTATTAATTTAGATCTATAAATATTACCATTTAAAACATTTTTTTAAATTTTAATACTTAACATTATTATGTAGTTTGTTTAGATTCAAGTTCATTTAACTTCAAAGTTGTGTTGTATTCAGAAGTGTAAAAAGCGCGCTCGAAATATTTTCCCTTATATATATAAATATTTATTTTTATTTGTAGGCACCTTTAGGAGATTAACTACTTCAGCAATGACAATTATAAAAGAAGAATTAAGTGAACAAGAAGTGCCATCTGATTATCCAGTGTATTATACAATAAATGAAATCGAAAATTTATTCCACAAAATAGCTCCATTTTACCCTACATTAGTTGTCCAATGGTGCAATATATTAACATTATTGAATTACGACAATAGAAAATTTTGGTCTAAAATTGTGCAGCCATACCAGGAAACTGAAGATGTTGAACCAACCACAATTTCCATGTAAGTTAAATTAATTGTTTGTTTTTTAATGTGCAGTTTCAAAAATATTTTCTTCGGGTATTCAATCAAAAAGAATTTTAATGCCACTTTTTTGAAATAAACATTTTCTTCACTTAAAATAATTAGAAGTGAGAAAAAAATTTAAAGTCATGAATTTGCTCACTCCATGTGGTTAAATCTTTATTTATGTATACAGAGATGCATACCTTTTGTGATAAATTAATAAAAATCTTTAATTAAATTTGATATAAACTGTTATAGCCGGTATAAGCGAAATTGTTTGTAATCATCTGAAGTATATTTACATGCAATGAATTTATAATTTTCCATTTTCTCAAGAAATTTTTATGCTTTCTCTGAAATCTTGATTCATTCCGTACTCTGAAATTATTTATTTTAATGAACACTTTTTTACTCAGAAAAATCTATACTAATATTATAAATGTGAAAGTTTGGATGGATGCTTGTTTCTCAATCCTGCCATAACGGCTGAATGGAATTGGATGAAATTTAGCACAAAGGTAGATTATAGTCAGGAATAGAACATAGGCTACTTTTTATTTCCTTTAATTGAGTGTTAATTTTTTATTAATTAAAAATTAAATTTCGTACCAAAAAGCTGAGGCTAAATCCTTCCAAAGATAAGTTAGGCTCCAGTTTGTTTCTCCCAACAGAAATGATGTTAGGCTTAGCAGAATTTCGACCAATTATTCCAAACGTTTCTATTTATTTTCTTTGTGTGTGATGTATTTAAAATCAAATGTTGTTAATTAATCGATCTTTCGAGTTCATTCTGAAGTACTTTTAAATTAAAATAAAACAGAGTAAAGGTAATAAAAAAATTCTTATCTGAATTGCGTTGCAAATGGCATAGGAAAGGCAGACGTGCGTTAAGCCAACTGGCGTTGAAAGTTTGCACGTGATTGTTGACACCTGTTTTTTCATTTAGATTAAAAGTTTAAAAATTATGTGTGTAATACTGCTGTAGTGTCTCAGTCTGGATCAATAAATAAAATGGACTTGACAGGACTTGATTTGCTGCTTTGTTTTTTTTGGGGGGGGGGGGAATACAATGTAAATAAATTGTTTTTACGTTAGTTGTGTGTTTTTGTTATTAAATTTATTTATTTTATATACTTTTCGTATATTCTTATACTTTTATCGTTTATATATCGGTTTTAGTTTAGGTTTAATGTTTTTATCTGTCATTATTTGATAGCTTTTTGTACATATACATCAAAATTTCCATGCGAATAGAGTCGCGGGTAATAGCTAGTAAATAATAATTTTTTGCACTGTTTGTCAGGACTCTTCAGCCATTGATTTTCTAAATAAATGATAATATACCACTTAGTATTTTTTTTTCTGTGCAGCTAAACACATTCTTCTAATATTAAAAAAAAATTATTGCAATCATTAGGTTGCGTTTATTAGTGATGTTTTCCATAAAGAAATTTTACTTTGATATTGAATGAAAAAGTACTATAGAATAGTCATTAGAAAAAGTACTATATTAAAACATATGAAATTCTGTAAAGATAGTTTATTGTAATAAAAATTGTTTCCTAGGCAAGTAACTGAAAAGGACAACATCTTTCTTCCTTGTAATTTGGAAATGGTCCACAGAGGTGGAATCATCCTTCTTTGTGATTATGTGGTGAGATTTATTAAATAACATATATTTTTAATGCCTTCAATAATTTTATATTTTGAGAGTAATACAATTAATAATTATCTATGATACTTTGCAGTGTGAAAATCCAACAGATGTTGTGCAAATGACTTGGCTTATAGTTAATCATGTTAATGATATTATTGATTTGTCGTTAGAAACTACTGTTCAAGATTTTATCAGGTAAAATGTGAAACTTTTTTATTTAGCTTGCATATATAAAATATGTATAATTTTGAATGAATAACATTTTCCTAATCCATATTTTTTATTTAAAATTTAAAAAAATTTGCATCTGTACTTATTATTTAAATTATTTCTTTTGTATGTAATTTAGGTTGAAAATATAACTCCCCAATTACGATTTAATTTCCCTGTTTGGTTTCTACTTGCCAATGTAAATTAGAAAAAATTTTACATTACTCTAAATTTTTCAAGTCCTTCTTGAAATTTTAATTGTTACAAATTTGTAATCTTGCTTCCCAGTGTGTTTAGTTTTATGATGGGGAAAACAGTTGACAGGAAACTAATGGTTGCTGAATGACCGCCGAGTTAATGATCCCCGAGATTATGTCGAAAAATTCGAAGATTCCACAAATGCTAAGAATCTTAGCCACAGAAACTGTAAAAAAAGTGGCAGACAGAGCTAAATCAAACAATAATAAGTCAAGTAATCAGTCAGTAATCGTGTCCAGCTTTTAGTTTAGTTATATTAACGTCCCGTTTTAAAGCAAGACTATGGCTATTTTAGACAGACCTCGTAATTTTGAACCACAGTAAGATGACGAGTACGACACCTGATCTGGCATCCCCTCACCAAACTTCCGCACAGATGGACGTTTGGCTCCTACGTATTTAACGAGCACCAGACCCATTAACACGACGATTCTTCGATGGAATCGGGTCTCCTGAAAACCCCCGGTTCCGAAGTCGAGACCTTACCACCAGACCACCGTGGCCCTAGTTGAGGCCAGCTCAAGCGAATGATCGATTGAGATTTGCAAACAACTCAAGAGGCGTGAGTAGTCATACGAATTGCCACTCATACGAGTTCTTTCTGGACGTCTTATACAATAACCTGTTATTGAGTTTGCCAGATTCTGTCGTACATCCTTGCCGAACCTTGATGCTTGGATTAAATTTTCTGTAACAATGTTTATATTTAGTTGTTTCGAAGTTTGTCATTCAGAGTTTCTAAATTTCTTATTCAGTTAATGTAGTATGTTTATTAAAAGGTTTTTACAATTCCATCTTATTTTTAACAACATTTTAGAGGCAAAAATTATGTGTTCCATGGAAATTGATTCATTTATTAACCGATCTTGTGCAACAGTGTCCTGCTAACGAAAACCTTCACTTCATTACTTGGAATGAGAAATTTTAAAGATTCGGTTGTTATTTTTTTTTTCTGTCATTGGAATTGTATGACTTGTTATAGATTCTATTCCTCGAATGTAGTAAAAAGTAAGTATTGATTCTCATTTCTGGTAGGTTAAATAAGGATTAGAAATCATTATACAAATAACAAACTTCAAGATGGTCGAAAATAACACAAATTAGTAAGTGCCTATTAAGGTTTAGAAGCTGAAATACGTTTACTTTCACTATTTTTATAAATGTATGCAGTTCATTTTGAATTTTTTTTCCTGTTCCCAGTTATATCTGTTAATAAGCTTTTTGCATTTTTAATTCAGTGAAGAAGCTTATTTTGTATTTGGTATATATTTGAAAGAATATTTTAAAATGATCTTCCTCTCTTTTATATTTCTAGTGCAATTCATAGAAATCCTGCAGCTAGTGGACTTTGGATTCAAGCGATTATAAATGCTCATCACAAAGCTGTAAGAAAGGTGATTTAATACTTTTTTTTTTCATTTCTTTAAATTTTTTTCTCCACTGTATAATTTATAATATAGTTTGCATTTAAATGAATAAAGTATTGAGAATTTAGCATTTGTTTTCCCCCCCAAAAATAGTCTTGAAATACAAAGCCTGTCTATTAATTTTAATTAATAAAATGTTAATGATTACTATTCATTGTTCTGAAAAAGTGGAAAGAACATTTCTTTCCAACAACATGGGCGGTTTAATTATATTTTTCCAGAATTTGGCATGGTTTGTTAAATTTAAGTGTATAATACATTGTGAGTAAATAATTGATATATTTTTCATACTTTTAATTAAAATTTTTTTTTAATGCAGAAATTAGATTTTCCTAAAAAAAACAAATAGAATTTTATGTAACAATTTTTTAAAACCTCATTTTTTTCTATCCAACTTTATAAAGAATTTTGTTAAATTAAATTTTAAAGGATTTTTGTGCTGTAATATAAAGGAAAGTGCTTGAAAATTTTCAAGTTATGCAATGCAAAGCTGTTGTATTGTTAGAGCTGTTGGCAAAGACTCAAAAAATGGTAAAAATGATTTTCAGAAAATCTAAAATAAGCAAAGACAAATTTTGAACAAACATTAAAAACACTGGATAATAAAGCTCCATATCTGTGGGTTATATTTTCAATTTTTCATGACAATCTTTTTCTTTTTTTAAAAGTTAATCTTATTGCTTTCTGATTAATTTTTTACATTTGGTCTGTTTTAGATTTCTTAGTAGTTTCATCATTCATTTAACATATACTACATTGTGTCTGTGGGCGATGTTATCAGGATTTTCAGATTTGTGAATTCGGAGAGTGAAACAGGGAACTTAATGTGCTGGGAAAACTACTTGTTGGAATAAGCTCAAATTTTGTATGACCTCATAAAGTGACTTTGTCTTTCGATTTGTGCCCTAATTTAAGTGTGTTGTCATTAAAATAGCTATTTAAATTTAAATTTTGTGACTTTGTTTGCATATTAAGAATTACTTTTATATCTTAAACACATATGCAAAATACCTTACATTTTCAAAATAAAAAGAATTTAGAGCAATGATTTTATAAAATTTTAAGATATGATTGAAAGATTTAAGATGTAAAAGCTCAAAATTTAATTTTAGTATTTGTTATTCAAAGTTTCTTTAGTTCATAAAAAGAGTTTTGAGCAATGATTTTATAAAATTTTAAGATATGATTGAAAGATTTAAGATGTAAAAGCTCAAAATTTAATTTTAGCATTTGTAATTCAAAGTTTCTTTAGTTCATAATCTCAAAATGAGAAGACAAACTAATGAAACATGGTTTTCAGGGATAACTTTCGATGTAGTTTGAAATTTGATGTGGCTGTTGCGTTTGAAATTTTTCCCCATAACTTAACATATACTATACATTGAAATAAAGTTTGCTTTTATTTCGTTATATAGACGGCCCCTTATGAAATTTTAAATTCAAAATTCTTTGAGAATACATAAAGCCTTTTCAAATGACACCTTTTTAAGGATTATCTGATGAACAATGCCAGAATACAGTTGGGTGGCTGTACATAATCATTATTAAGCGTAATAATTGCATCATTCGAAATATTGGTGTAATTAATCAAACAAATTAGTTTTGGCAATAGGCACTTTCACACTGTTTTGTTAAAGCATTCTTTTTTTCCTTTTATTATATTTGAAACATTTTTCTTAAGGTGCCCCCCCCCCCTCGCTTTAATACATATAAACAAACTGTACTTGCCTTAAAAAAGAAGATAGTACTAGCATACACTTTACATTTAGATGAGCTAGAAATTTATGCTTAATGCACTGATTCTAAATATTCGCCAAGCATTTGAATTCTTTTTTAATTTATGAATACTGAAATATAACTGCAATAATGCTTTGTTGCAATTTTCTAAATCATTCAAAAACACATTATTCAAAATTTTTGGATGCTTCTCAATCTTAAATATTACACCCAGAAATATATTTTCAGTTAGAAAGTTTATATATGATACATAATTGTATGAAAACATTTGTTTCTGGGGGAGTGATGATATTTTAATCTAAATTATGTTATATTTTCTCTTATTAGGTAGCTTACATTTTGTTATCTACAGCACATCTGCAGTAACAGTTCTTTATAAATCCAAACCTTTCTTGATACCCAAATAATGAGAATGTAGATACAATTGTTGCTAAAAAAAACTCAGTTTATGAGTCAAGACTTTGCATTTGGAAAATTTTATGTTAATACTTTAATTTGTATATTATATCTTCATTTTTCATACATTTATTAATGTTTCAAAAACTCTTTATTATTTTTTAATTCTGTCTTTTTAATCACCTGTTACGGTATTAGTATTGTCCTCCAAATTTTTATGGGAAGGGCCTATTGAACACCATTTATAGGTATGGATAAATAATCGAAAATTAATAAATTAGCCTTGCAATATATTTGCCAATTTTGCTGATAGAAAAGTGACATTTTGTGTATTATTAGAGAATTTTATAGTAAATATTTTGCTTTTTCATATCTTTCAAATATACACATTTCACATCTTCCAAATCCACATCTGCAAAATATTTTCATACAATTAAACACCCTTTTCAACAAACCTTTTTAATTGAAATATATATTCTAGATGCAATACTTAAGGAAATTATTTCATATTTTCCTTTTTTTGACTGCCTGTATCTGTAATTTGAATTAAAAACCGCTAGGTTAAATGAATGGATGGAATAAAAGGGAACGAGGAGATAACATAACATGCATTTATTTAGCAGCACTAGATAAAGCATACACACAATTAATAAATACATATCTATAATTTATATGCAATTTCATGATCCAAAAAAGTTAGCCATACAGCCACTTTCGTTACTAAAATTATGTGAGAATTGGTTGTATACAGATATTAGATTTAGAGAAACATCAATATTTTCTTTTATCATTTCATTATTAAAAATATAAAATGAAGTAGGGTAACTCATTGCAATAAATTGCAGTTGCATTTAATTATTATCAAACATTCATAATCCTTTAATGAGCCGAGAAGCTTTATTAAAATGTCAACTCCAATTTTAGATATGCTTAATTGTAAATTTTCTGTCTTCAAGGATAGATAGTGCTTTATAGCAATGTAGTTATTTCTTTTATCAAATAGCAAATTTTGATTATGATTGTCTATGGTAATTGTAATTATTTTCATGAAAACCTAACTCGACTAAATACAAAGACTAAAATGAGCCTTTGTTTTGCTGTCTTCAATGATCCAATTGTAGTAGGCTTTCTTATATTTAGACAGAGGAGTAAGTTTCAAAACATATTTGAACCTTCTTCTTTTATCAACTCTGCCAATACCTATAGTTTCCATGTTTCATAGTTGTTCTTATTGAAAAGTTCAAATTGTCAGTTGGTTTTTCAGCTGTTTTGAGAGTAGGCCGAGCAGTTCTTTTGTATCCAAATGTTCTTTGTCTCCTTTAAAAACGTTTTATCTATCACTCTTGATCCATAACCTGTTAATTTAAAAGAGATGCAGTAGATGGAGAAGAGATAAAGGGATAACCGAGCAAACATTTATTTAATGACACACGATAAAAATATACTTGCAAGTAATAAATGTGCATCATCGAAACGTAATGATCTGAGAGGGTTTCTCATGCAGCTACTTTCTAAATGTACTTGAATCACAAAAGCATTGACTGCATCGTCATTAGAAACGGAAAAGAATCAACAAAAACAAGTAGAATATTTAATGAAAGCACGTTTCATGGAAACTAAGACTTAAAAAAATATTTAATTATACTGTTGGAGTTGGAAAAAAAAGAAATTATACTACCCTATTATATATCATTGACTGGTTACATTGAATAACTCGTGAAAATTATTTTTAACAGATTAGACAGGTTTTATTTGGTGCAAAAGTAAATCTCATTGGTATCCTCTATTAATAATATTTCGATTTTGTGCGTATTTCAGCCAAAATTCTGGAAGCAAGCATTGCATTGTTTGGAAAATATACACCTCTCACAATCTGGAAAGTTGTTGAATCTTTTGGCTGATCATTTTTTTACAACTCACCATCTTATTATATCAAGCATGTGTGACAGATTGGCTTGCAAAAGAATGGAAATTCTTCTCTCAGAACCTAGTGCTTGCCAGCTGTCTATTCAAGATATTGAAAAATTTTTGAACAATTTTAAATTAAATGGAATCACTCGAAGGTATGATTTTTATTTCATTATATCCCAGTATTGATATAAAAATTTTGTCTCGATGAATTGCGTCATTTTAATTTTATGTATTTCAAAATTATATTTTGAAATTATGTGTGAATTTTATAATTTACCCGTTTTAAAACTAATTTTAATTCACCATTTTTATTAGAGGATGCAAATATCCAAGCACATGCTGGGCAAATGTAAATAAGCTATTTCAGAAACAAAACAAAATAAAAAAAATTCTTGTTTGTGAACAATAGCCTACTCGGATATTAAATTCGCGTGGGGACGGGGAGTGAATATTGTCATTGTCATGAAAAAAGCAACTTCTTTAGTTTTGAATTCCCACTTGAAGTAAGATTTAGAATACGATGTTACTGTTTTATTTCTTCTGTTTATAAATGTTCAAGAATTGATATAATTTAATCAAGTTGTAAAAATTACACTAAAATCATTTCAGAATAATGATTAGATGCATTGGGAATAAAAATTCCTACATACCAACAACGGTTAATTCAATATCATCAAGAAATTGAAAAAAAAATTACTGATTGAAAAAACTTTTACAATTTTAAAAGCGTTCGTGTAATGGAATTAAAAATCATATGCATGTTTGTTTTATGCTGGTAACTTCTTTTTCTGGTATTGTGCTGTCAAAATATTGCTACAATCTGATAAATCTGAAAAATATGTTTCTTCAGCATTTCAAAATTATTTTCATCTGCAGATGTGCAGTCCTTTTCTGATATGATTAAAATCTTTAATGGATTCAAAACTGCTTTGTGGATTTTTCTTCCATAAAAATTATACATTTAGAGATAGATTATAATGGTCTAAAATAAGAATCAGTTGATTCTGCTGGAATATTAAAATGATGCGATTATTTTTTGCTAATTATGGAAGAAAAATTCTGTAGTCTTCATATAGTATTTGTTTTAAAATTGTTCTGATTTTTGGAAAATAGAATTAAAGAACTCGCTTCTGCATTATTGTGAATCATTTTAAGTTCTTTTACAATATGAAAGCATAATTGGAATGCATCAGAATGAAGTTTCATGTCCTTGGATTGAAAAATCCTAGGTAAGGGCAACATAAGAGAAAGTATGTTTTTTCTTTCAAAAATAAAATAAATGGAATTAGAACTTCCGAATGTACTGAAATGAATTTAAACTCTAGCAGAAAAATCCTTATCATGCCATTTCCAATTAATTCAAAAGCCTTGAATCAATCTTCCATCTCTTTCTAACATGTAGGAGATTAATTTTTTTTTTCAATGCTTCTTTCCTTGGAGAAGATCACAATTTTAATATATTATTTTGAAAAGCACTATTTCTATTAGGTGCATTCATGAATAGATAAAGTTTTTCAGCGTCTTCGAAGCAATTATGAATCCTTGATCTGACATGTATCTGAGAAAATGGAAAGAGGGATGTGCATAAAGTGCTAATGGGAATTTTTCTCTTGGCTTATACACTGTTGAATGTGCCAGACTAGATAACAGCATGATATGCTTGGTCTCTTATGTATCTTAAATTTAGATCTAATGATTCTAAAGTTTTAAAAATTCTGTTTGTAAGATCTTCCCCTAGTATGGAGATTACAAGCATAAACTTTTAAAAAAATTCCTTAATTAGGATTTGTTGTCTTAACTTTTCACTAATCTTATTTATTAAAGAGACTTGCTTTATCAAAGGAAAAAAAAATGTGACTTCATCTGCTGTAATAGATAAACATTAGTTTGAATGTATTTCTGAATGGTGGTTTTTTAAAATTTTGTTGTAAGCATACATTATTTCGTTTTGTATTTTAGAAAATATGAAAGATTTTTAGCAGATGATTTGAAATGCTCTTTAAAGATTTCATCTCTTGCATCAGTTCGGTATTCACGTAGTTGAGAACTCTTCTCTCCGTAATGATTGTGTTCCTTGCTTTCATTTGTTCCGTGAATGTGGCCGTAATGACGATGACCTTTTAAACCAAATTCATTTCTAGCACAGAAAATTGTTATTTTATAACAGGACTAAAGTTTTTCTTTTTTGTCTTTTACCTCTAGAATGCTGGTAGTGCCAGTATATCCCGTGTGGCTTGTTTACACTCCTGTAAAACTATCCTTTAAGTGTCAATGGTAGCAAAGAATATTCGTAAAAATCTTTTTCCTTGATTTTTTTTTTGAAGAACTTGGAAACATGAGTATAAGGGTATCCAATTTACTATTTTTCTCGTATATATATCATTTCGTATTTCTTCCCGTTTTTATATATTTTTTGGGTAATTTCCGATAAATAATAAATTTCTAAGATCTGCACTTTTTTCCCCTTTTCCAATTCAGATCGGTAATTTTCTATTTCTTCCTTGCTATTTAATGTCCATTTTTCTGCATCAGATTGACGTTTAGTATGGTTTTCACTGGAGTTTAAATAAGTTAAAAACGAATGCTGCTTTCTCACATCGCTTGCCGAACCGAAAAATCAAGAAAAAGATTCAAGCAAAGTTAAAGTTTAAAATTAAAGCAGTTTGAACAAAAGCAAATAGAACGAATCAGATTTTCTAAGCACAGTTTGTCTAAGGGTCACGAGAGTTTTGACCTCCGGTTTTGAATGATCCAACTCCACAAAGATATTATCACTTTCAGAGGATCTGTTTTGAGTGCTCGTAGATGACTGAAAGGGGGGAAAATTGCCTCCTGTAATTCTTTGTCAGCTGGAGGAGGGGCAGCAAACATCTTCTATAAAGGCCTTATCACGCTGCGAAATATCGTCAGCAGTTTTCCGTTTCCACCCTCAAGAATCGGTCAAGCAAGTTTTTCGAAATCGACAACTTTTTCTAACCAGTTTGAAAATACCGAAGATAGTGATGGAAATATTGTCTGCAAACAAAATTCAAACAATCATGAGAAACTTTGAAGTGACGTCACTTTCGTTGTCGTTTCTGACGGAAAGTGCCGACGATATTTTGCCGTGTGATAAAGCTTTAAGGATGCACCCCTTCTTTTCTCCTACAAATACTGACCCAAGGCATAGACAGCGTTAAATTTATTTTCTATTTTCAGGACTTGATTGTATAATTATTTTCTGTGTTTCAGAATAATTTTTTTTCTGTTTATGATGAGAAAATAAAAATAATTTTTTAAAGTTTAAAAAAGTCATTAATAGTTTAGTAAAAGAAAATTGTGAAATATTTCAATTTCGAGGAAAAATCTTGGAGGGGGAGGGCGCATATGCCCCTTTGCAATTTTCATGGCTGCGCCATTATGTATATGAATGCATTATTCCTGTGAAATAATATTTTCAGCTGTTATTATTATTATTTTTTTATATACAAGATGGTGAATTTTTGAAATTTTCTTTTAAAATTTTCTTATTTACTGTCTTGATTAAAGGTAAAGTTTGTATTATTTTTTTTCGTAGTTTTGAATCTTACAGTTTTTTCCCAGATATTTATTAAAACCAATACTTTATAGAAATTTAAAGGAATCTTCAGCTGTTTTCTAGAAACCTGAACTATTTCTCTTTGTATTTATATTTATGTTTTTATGTTTGTCTGTTCTCAGGCAATTAATTTTACTTTTATGTTCACTGACGAGGTTTATTAAACCATCAAAATTATTTGCTGATGCTTTAAACTATAGTATTGAAATTTGACATCACATGCATCAAGTTTATGATTATGATATTCTTTTTGTGCACGATTCAAAGTTACATTTATCAAAATATTTGTGATAGTAACTGCCTTCATCCAGAGTTTTTTTGCTTTAAATGAAATATAAAAATTGTTTAACTAAAACTTGAATGGAATATTTATCAATAAATTTTGGTGTATATTATGTCGATAATAATACTATGTCAATAAATCTGCTCATGTAGAAATAGGTTGAAATAGGCATAAAATAGCATTTGGATATTTCCTTCCTCATTCTAAATTTTGAAAATGTCTATTAAATCTTGTTAATATCATCGATAGATATTTCCTTTATGGTTTTTTTCCTTGTCTAGAAAATTTATTATTTTTTACCCAATTCAAAAATCCTAAATTACCTTACAATTTTGCTTTGAGAAATGATTTTTGCTCCCATATTCTTTGATAACAATGTTTTAATTCTAAGTCCTTGTGTCCTGCCCTGTTTTTATAGCCTTTTGCTGTTTTATTTGTTCATAAACTTAAAAGTTCTTTCCATTTCTGAAACTTCAGGCAGATCCCGAATTTTTTTTAATGTATATCAAAAAGTTGAAGAATTGGTTTCATTAATATATCCAATCTTAGGATTTGCTTTCAAGATTTCAGTGATTATTCTCATGAATTTTAATATGATTTTTCTATCATTGTTTAAAAATATTTCCATATGAAGGCAATAAGTTTAAAGGTAAACAAATTTTGATGCGTTCTGTTTTTTAGGACAAGTATAAATAAGCGTTTAACAGTGTATGTTTCACATTAATTTATAATCTGTTTTGAAACTAAAAAATTGTCTACCTTGTGAGAATTATCTGAAGAATTGTGGGTTGAGTATGATATTTTATTATAAATTTCTCAATATCATCTTTAGGCAGATAAACTTATGCTTAATGAAAGAGGAATTTTAAACTAAATTTTTAAATCTGTTTCAACTTTTGCATGTGTTTAAGACTGAGTCTTAAACTTGAAATTAATTCTTTTAAAAGTCATTATATAATAAAACAGAAATCTATTTTATAGAAATGAAAAACTTAGACTAATTAAAATTTAGGAGATATTTCATACTTTGTAATTAATTTATTAGCATTTTTCAGGCATCCAAATTTTATTGCACTTTGTGAAAAAATGAAGATTTTATTATCTGAGGAAGAATCTCCAACATCAGCTCATCCATTGATAGAGCCAGTGATTCAAATTCAAAACCTTGAACTGAATAAAGTAAGACAAAGAAACAAATTTGAATGAAATTCGTTTGCTTAATGTTTGTTAAAACCTCAAATGTTATTTTTGGAAACTATTTTCTGAAATATACTGCTTCTGTTGTAAATTTTTCTTGCTGCGTATTAATGTTTCACACATTTTAAGAAATTTTCCGTTAATATTTAAATATCTTCTGAATTTCCTGCAAAATATTCAGTAAAGCAAAATAATTAGAGAATTTATTACCTAGCTATTCTTTTGAAAATAATTTTTGAGATACTTTAGGATTATATGTAAAGATATTTATTCATCAAGGATCTTATTTTTTTATTTATAAGATAAGCTTTGTTAGGCTGATTAAAAAAAAAATTTTTAGTTTGTTAACCTCTGAATTTCTGAATATTATATTCTATTTTGATATCAGATCTGTTTGTGTTCGGGATTTGAATTTTTTTAGTAACATGTTGAAAAATGAATGAAGATTGTCTATTTACTACGATCAATGCATTCCACATAGAGTTGCACTAAATATAAACACGAGATTATTATTTTTTTCCCGAAATGTAATGACTATTAAAATCGGTGCTTTCATTTACATTCTTTATCATCGACAAATGTGGAACGATTACAGAGTGTCCTTAAAATATTCTTCTTCTTTCTAGACATGATTTGTCTTAAAAAAATCACCAATATTATCAATTTTACTTTTTTCTCTCTTTTTTTTTTTTTTTTTTTTTTTTTTGAAAATTGTTCAACTGCAATTAGTTTTTTTTAAAAAATGAAATGTTGTTGAGGATTAATAGTGCCACATTAGAAAACTCTTGTGTCTGCTAAAACTGACCTACATAAGATACATTCATATATATATTTTTTTAAAATGACTAGTAAATTATATGGATATACAAGATGATTTAAACTAAACTGACTATATTTAAACTTTTCTGTGGGAGAAACTACTTGGCCAATTTCACCGCATTTTCGTACACGTTGTACAGTAAAGGAGTAAATTGCAGTAAATGCACTTGGTAGTAGTAGTGCTCATGCAATATTACAGGAGTTGAACATGCCGTATACAGCAATGTAGATAATTAAAAGGAATGTCTTGGTTTTATCGGGTTAAAATTTTCCATGCTCAACAACTACTTTCTCATGAAAATGTGTTGTAGAAAATATTTGCTTTCATGCTCACTGCCAAACGGCAGTGAATGATGAATGACTTTGGCAGTGGTGTGACTCATTTTCTCATAAGTTACATTTTTCATACATGTTACTATTATAATTAATCTCACACAAATCCCAAGTTTCATTAGTAAATTCTATCCCATGCTCCCAAAATGACAATGTGGTGTAATTTCACCTCATCTTTTGTCATTGGTCCTTACTTTCAGGATGACAAAATCACAAAATCTGTCATGTGTTCTATTCGTTATCCTTTGCTGCTTTAGATCTTAGTAATTTCGTCACAGAGAAATTGTTTTAAGATGCAAGATGGTACACCCATTTGACCTTATCAAGCATTAACATATTAAAACATTTCAGATGACTAGAGTAATTAGCAGATCCTTTTCAAGGTGACTAGTTGATCAAAAAAACCGGGAATAGTGAGGAAATTTTGGGGAGTTGGAAAAAACAAGGGAAATTTATTATAAAACGGGAAATTTTTCTATAAACCAGTAATTTTTATCGAACATGATACTTTGCTGGTATTTTTTACAAGGTGAATGAAACATCATTGGCCAGTAATGAAAATTAAACTTTCACTGATAGTCTAAAACCCACTATGGAAGAGAAAAATCAACCATCATATCTGATTTATTGCATACATGTATAAATGTATTCGCCCAAGTTTTTGTTCGACTTTTTTAAAAAACATCTAGTTATCGACATAATTAGTGAAAATGGTTTCTCATATTATGAGAAAAGACAGCCTAATTGAAGCCCAGCTCATGTTACTGTTATTATTCTAAGCTTTAATGTGTCCCTTTTATTTAAAAAGGTATATTTGGAACTAATCCACTTCTCTCCCTTTTCTTACTTCGAACGCCAAATCGATATATCACGTGTTACGAGAGCGAAAGTATGAATTTCGGATATTGATATTTAAAACTGGTTGTAAAATATTGACCTATTATCATGATTCCAAAACAATTTATTTTAGTTATATAAGCAACTTACAATATTTTTTCCCCATTTTTCCGATCTTTTTAATGAATTATGAAGTACCGGACGTTAATGTTGTTAATTAAGTAAAACCTCTTTCTTTTTTTTATTTGTTTATTCTTAAACACCATGAGCACTGATTACTAAATTCTCCATATGAATTAAAGTTATGTATGACATGAAATTTACGTTATTGCTTATATTTTTTTAAACATTTATTTTATTTTGTGTGTGTTTAAAATTCTCCATACATTCAACAAGATGCTGAATAATTTAAAATTAATATTAAAGATGAGAAATTAATTTGTTCGATAATTATTGGTACACATGCCTCTTGTAATTTTATCAAAAAAAATTTCAAAGAAAGGCAGCATTTTTTTGCAAGTTTGTTGTTTATGAAACTGTATGCTGCAAAAATTGACAAAATTAATTACTTTTTTGATTGGTCTATCTTTAACACATTTTTTTCTTTTAATGCAATTTTTTTGTTTGATTGGAAATTGAAAAAAAAAAATAAATAAAAGACCAATTTCTGTATTTTTCATGTTTAGCATTGAGCTAGTGTTTAAGCTTTTTCTTTTATTGGTGAGCCAAAAATTAGTAGAATTTTTATTTCATTTAACAATTTTTTCTTATTTTAATGCAGTGATTTCATTTTGTAATTGTAAAGGATTTTTTTTCTGTTAGTAAATTTATTATTCAGTTCTAATTGGCTTATTGATAAACAGTATGAATAGGGGAGAGACCCGACTGGAAGAGAACAAATTATTTCTATCCTAAGCATTCCACCATATATTTTAAGGTATTTTTCGTGAGTAAATTTAACAAACAATTCTGAGAAATGACTGGTTCGCTAAAAGTAAGTCTAGATGAGCATGCATCTTCTTTACTTGAAATTCCATAAATGAAAATACTTTTTCTTTCTGATAATTAAATTTTATTTTGCATTAATTTTAGTTAAAAGAATAAGACAATTTTTCAAATAAAGTGAAGAAAGTATTTTGCAATAATTGAAGAAAATAAAATAAAGCGACATCGTTCTGAAGATATTAGAAACATCTGAAAAATGTCGGGGCACCTGGAAAGGGAAAAACCTGAAAAAGTCAGGAAAATTCAAATAGTAGAAATGTTGACCAGCCTACTTTTCAACATCTTTGCCGCTTTGGTCATCCGATCTATGCATTTTGATTTTTGGCTGTGAAGATATTTAAATAGTATCGTCTATAAGGGCAATGTACCGAAATTGCTATTTGAAAGGTTAGAATTTAACAACTTGCATCCCAGCTCCAAGCGAATGATTTATATTACCTATTCTACCACAGACTGTGCTAGACATCAAATGCAATTTCTATTGCAAATACGGAGGGCATATCTAGCCATATTTCTTGATGATTATGGTTCTGCATGTAGGTCACTGAAATTTTTGCACAAATATTTTTTTAATCATACTGTCGAGTTTATTGTTGGTTTCATATGATCACTATAACAGTTACTGCATATTGAAACATTTTATTGTGCGCATTAACGATTGTTGTTAGGCATATTAAGAAATATGTAAATTGCCTACTCCAAAACTCCATATCCTCCCTTAGCGACTGAATTACAAGCTATTCTTTTTGTCAGAAATCGAAACGTTATAACGGGTATGTGAAGAAATTTGGGGGAAATTCGCCAAATAATTTTCTTTAGAGAGAGGTTCTAATTTAAATCCACTTCTATTTGTAAATGTTTTAAAGTAACTTTGAAATTTTTTTAAAGTTTTAGTTTTGAATTCTTTTTATTTATTTAAAATCATTTTACACCAATTACAATTAATTTTATAATATTTTATTTCAGGATTGGTATTTGAAATTCATCAAGGAACGTTGTTTCAGTAGCCTATCTCCAGCAAAAGAATGTGCACACTTATTGAGTCATTTAAAATATGAGGATATACTGACAGTCATGATTTCAAAAGTAAATAAATATTCTGAAATAATCTTAAAATTACAAAAAAAAGTAACTTTTATTTTCATACCGTGTATTCCATTCAGATGTCATTTAAAATACCTGTAGCATAGTACAATGAATGTTTCTTAAATCAAACATTTTTCTGAGCTAAACACATTGCATTAGAATATGCAAAATAATATTCTTTTTCTTGCTATCTGTTATGATAAATGTGAAGACAAACTAGTAGCTCTTAATCATTTACAATGAAGATAAAATTTGCTTTTTTCACTCGGGTATGTACAGAAGTAAATAATCGTATTCCTTTCATTTTTCTTATATATTTACTATACCTGAAATTATATTGTTACACATAGATATTTACACATTATTTTGCTAGCACAAAAAAGCTATTATGTATCTTATGTATTAAAAGCTCTTTAATAATAAAATAAGTGGTTCAAGCTGTTTCACATCTTTCTTAGATTGCTGAATTCTATTGAATAGTGATTATACAAAGTCTAACGTCTTTTTTAGAGAATGGTGGATCCAAACTGAACAATACTACCGAGCATAAATTGAAAAGCGACAATATTTCTTGCATCAAATAATTTATTTGATATCCTGATCTATATTATTCTTTCCATTTTTTGAAATGGCAGAAGTGTGTGGGGGGGAGGGGGGGGTGCAAAGAATCCTCTTCTCCTGCTATGAAATTCCTGTTTAATTTAAAATTAACCATAAAAAAATGGTATTTTCTGAACGGCTCTTTTCAATGAATTGAAATCGTTTATACTCTTCCTCTTTTTTGTGTATACATAAGCAAGATAATTGTTATTTTTATTGTGTGATTTATTGAAAATACTCACTGAACTTTCGTCTTGAACATTAAAATCTGTATTTGCCTACTTGATACCTATTTTCTTTTTAAATTTGAACTTTTTGCTTGTTTTGATAATCTGTACTTATTTACCTTTTCATATATACTTAATATTGTTTGCATTTATTTGGAAGTGAAGCTTATAAAGAAGTATAATTAAGTTTTTTTATCATCTTTAAATTTATATGTCTGTTTATAGATAGAGGGTTTTCATATCAGTGAAAATTGTATTTTGTAATTATTAACTTGTAGTGTTTTGTTTGTGTCAAACAAAACATTTGTAGAATTACTTTTGCTTTCTTTCTAGGATTTTGAGCTTGCTATTCTCGAGCAATGTCTCATTTTAGGAGCAAGGCTTATATCCTGTACTGAAAAATATTTATCATCTAAATCAAATGATCCATTTTTGGGAATTACTGAAAGTCCAGGGAGTGCTCTTTATCGTTCTGCTCAGGGTACATTGTTACAACATTTAGCAGATTTTATGACTCTTTTACCTAGAACTTCTAAACATCAATCACGTACACATAAGCTATTTTCAGAAAAATCATTTTGGGAAATATTGTTTTTCATTGTTCCTTGCACATGCAGCTTTTTAGTGACTCAAGATTCTCTTCCGGATAGAAATATTCCTAATGACTCTTCAGATGACATTGTGCATTTAAGTGCAATTTGTTGCGAGGTAATATTTCTCTTTTTTAAATATCTAGTCTCGTATTTTATAGTTATTTTTTATGAAACAATATTTTTTAAAGTGAATTTTTTTTCATATACTGTTTTCTTATTTACAGGCTGTTGTTTGGCTCATTGAAACTACCAAAACTGTGTCATCAGAAATGTTAAGGAGTACTTTGTTTCTCCTTGATAAAACTTTAAAGAATACTGAGTTATCTGTTATAATCGGTTCACAATCACATTTACCCAAGATCTTTTCGATCATTTCATCAGTTCATTACTTAATGAAATGCTGTAAGTCAGAGTTTTGTATTCTTAAAAAATAGCTCTTAAAACATTTTTTAACTGTAGAAAAGTTTTATTATTTTTGTTAAATAAGGTATTTAAATAAAAGTTATAATTATTTTATTTGAAATTTTAAAATGTTTCTATATGTTTTTAAATTCATGAGAACCATCATTTATTTTAATTTTTCTTAAACACATTGAATATTTAAGTAGAAATTTCGTATTATATTAGTTAATTATTTTTCCCGACTCAGATAGATGCGAATTGCATTCCTTTATGAAACTGTCACCATGCCATTCTGCATCTCACTGTGTCTTTCTACATACATCTGAAATTCTTTAGCAATAAAGTGATCACATAATTAAAAAGCTGTTGGCTCCAAATTTGCTTTCATAATCGACTGCCATATATGCTTATCTGATGTGCATTAAAATTGTTGATGGTCCTAATTCATTTCCTTATGATGAAATGAGGAGGCTGTTTCAAATATCATGCTGCCTTATCATGTTATGTTAAGGATGTCACAAGGTTCATCAAAAAATAGTCCTTTTATAGATTCAAGAATTGAGCAGAATTGTTACTAAACTATACAAACTTCAGATTCTGTAGCATTTCTTTGTATTAAATAATTCAGAGTAGTTTGGGGATCATACTTTTCTTTAGAATTTGCTTGATAAACATATTTCAAATATTTTTATGAAATATAATGCACATAAAAAAGTGAAGTTGTCTGATAAGTAAAGGTTTTCTGTATTTTCCTGACAAATAGTAGATTATGTGAACTAGTTAATAATCCAGTTCATATAAAGAATTGAATTATTCAATGCTTAGGGACTTGATAAGAAAGAAGAGATTAAGAAATCTTTAGAAATTCAAAAGAGATATTCTAAATTTCAAAACAATGATATTTTTTTACTCTCATAATTTATAATTCCTTATACTTTTGACATTCAGAATATCGATGTACGCAACACAGAATAAATAAAAGTGGTAGTTTTAAGTATTATTCAAACATTCTTTTTTATGGGGAGTTGAATTAATATGAAGTTACAGCATTTTGAACAAACAGGCTATTTGAACAAAACTGTAGAATTCATTATTGCTCTAAGACAATATATGTGATGTTAGGGTTTCTTCCCCCTCAATTATTCTAATTTTTCGTATAGGACGGTGATAAATTAAACTCAATATTTTCTCTTCTAAAATAAATAAAATAATGCATTATGCACTGCTTTCATAAGCAGTTAATTAATTTTGGCAAGATATTTGCTTAATTTCTATTAATTGTTTGCTTTCTAAAAATATCTAAGATTTCTTTTACTTCTATGACTGCTTTTGTGTTTAATTTCCTTTTTTTTCTTTATTGCTATTTCTTTTCTTTTTCTGTATTTTTTAATTTAAATTGCTGTGTAAATTTTCAGTGCAACAGAATAAAAACTCACTCTCTCAACCTATTCCACCAGAAAATCCATCCCTTACCACAGGTAAGAAATTTTGTTTTCAAAATTTAATCCGATGTATACCATTGTGGATTTTACTATAAATTTAAAACGTGTAAGCTAATTATTTTCTTCTTAATTAGATAGATACTAGAAGATTAGTGCTCATCTAGATTAGCACTTATCCTATAAACGGTATCTCAGATTTTGATTGCCACAGATTATGTAATGGAAGTTGTAATAGAAAATCTTGTACACATAAGCAGAGTAATTAAGAATATTATTATTATAAAATATTATTAATAGGATGCTTTAGACTGTACATGTTTTTTTCCTTACAGTGGAATCTTATCTATTTACAATGTTCACAAACACTGAAAATAAAAAATAATTACGAAAATTAGTTTCAAACAAATAATGATCTACTAATAAAAAGAAATGAGACATAACACTGGCTAGGAAAAAAAATTCACAAAAAAATGAATTCTTTCAAACGTTAATAACAAAAAGTAAAATATTATTAAATAAACAGTAAATTGAATAAATTTATGCAAAAAATGCTAGATATATTAAAAATATTGTAGAATTATTACATGGCAGAAAATTAATGTGAAGAAAGCTGAACTTTATTTCTGAAAACCTTAAAATACACATTTCTGTGGGAAGTCATTTTCAAATAGAAAATAAGAGTGATGCTGAAGCAAGATATTAGCAGAGCTTATCTCATTAATCTTTGCTACAATCCAGCATTTAAAAATGTAAATAAAATTGGAAATCTGTGATCTCATAACTAAATGTTCAGGAAGGCTCGAATTAAAATAGCTTTAAAACTGTTTTGAAACGGATAGAGAACGACTAACAGAAAAATGCATTGCCAAATAAAGAATTTTCAAAAAATACTGAGTAGAATAAAGAAAGAAGGAATTCAATGCTGTTCATAGGCGCGTTATTATGCATTTCCAGGTTTTCTCTCATTCATTATTTGCATTCCTAAAATAAGGAAATACATGTATCATAATTCTAAATAACTCTAATATGCTAAACAAAGGCGATTCTTCAGAGAATAAAATTGCAAAATAAATAGAAATAAATAAAATTAAAAAAATACGTAAGCAATTTTTTATTTATTTCAATTCCGCGTATGAAGTTCGTTTCATTGCAAACACATTAAATAACCAGTGTATGATATGAATTATTTGTAGTTTGGTCAATAAAAAACTATGAATATTGAAGTGATAATTCAAAAAACAAAAAATATCAGAATTCCCTTCTCGTCACACACTTGTTTCCTCAAGTAGACATTTTGATAACGTGAATATAAAGTAAGAAGTGAAATAAATGATTTCCTATTCTCATTGGCTTTACATGTTATAATTTAATGATAAGTTATTCCTTTTTAAGAATTTCATCTCAATAACTTAAGAAAATATTTCTACGCGTCATCGTTTCGAAGTCTAACCACAATCAAAAGAAAATGAATGCTATAAGTATACGTGTTTCTGTCAAGAAACGAATTGAAAACAAAATTCAAAATGTTCAGTAAAAAAGGAGTGTGGTGGACACCCACGGGAATATAGACTAAAATTGGATCAGAGAGGAAAAAAAGTACTCCAAGCCAGGTTTGCTGTGATTGCAGCTCCAGCGCTTCAAATTTCATATATATATATATATATATATATATATATATATATATATATATATATATATATATATCAGTTGTTTGAAACAATCAGTTTTTTGCTCAATTGATTTATGGACTGCGTGACGAATCTGTTGACTTGTTGATTCATTTTTTAAAAAACTGATATTTACGTTTTCAATGCCTTTTTTCATTTTATTTCATCGCCGAATTTTCAAAGTGAAGAAGTAAGGAAATTCTTTGAAATAGCTGAAAATATTATTTACAAATAATTTCAAGATGTGCTGCAGTCCTTACGAACGAATAAATGCTGATGATAAGTCAGCCCAAATTTTAAAATAGAATATCTGCTAGTTTTTGTCCTGCTGTTGCCAACCTTTTCTTTTATATCCATTAAGATACGTGTAAACTTTCTTTAAATTTAATTGTTAAGAACGATAGGCAGTGTCAAATAGTTATATTTAACACAAATTTGCATGCATTCTGATAAATGTATAAAAAGTTAGATTTTGTAATTTTCCTATTTTTATTTATTTTCAAAAGAAGCTCTATTATATTAATGTTTAAAGAATTTGAAAGTTTTTGCGACTAAAAATATATGTCTACGACCGACAACTGCAAAAATAACGGTTAGATAAAAATAATTTATTGCATACTATGTATATATATGCAGTTTGCAATTTGTATACAGTGTTACGTATAGATATAATATTAGCAATACACAAGATATATATACACACACACGATATATATATATATATATATATATATATATATATATATATATATATA
>JAPMOQ010026120.1:0-10204 GCA_026543055.1 Argiope trifasciata | reverse complement strand
ACATATATATTAACATAAATGTGCAGAAACATACACATACATATAAATATACATGAACACAAACATATACATACATGGTCACAAATATAACATATTTACACATATAGATACGAACAGTCACATTTATGTACGAATACATAAATACAAGTAAACATACACACAAATAATAGATATTGACAAAGAAATGGATAAGCACCTATGAATGGAAACACTTGTTCAAGCATATAAACATGCATGTAATCATTTAAATACAAACATCTAAACTTATGAGTCCGTATAAATGCGCGTTGAAATTCCATTTCTTTAAAAAATCATTTCCTACATTTTACTGCGTCTGGCAAGAAAAAAAGTAACTTCTCAAATTTTGCGCATCTAGCCAGAATAGCGGCATTAAGAAATTGTTACCAGCGACATAAAACTTTAAACTTCCCTCTCTGTCAGGTTTGAAATTTGTCCACTAATGGTTGAATACAATAAATTTATTTTATGTTGTTGTTGTTGTTGGGGCTTATCCAATCTGGTTGATGTTGTTGTTGTGGCTTATTCAGACTGGTTGATGTTATTGTTGTGGCTTATCCAGGCTGGTTGATGCTGTTGTTGTGGCTGGTTGAGAGTAACATCAAACCAGGTAAATGAGCCCGAACGCCGTCAAACATTGTAGCACTGTCTCAGGACTCGAGAACAGCTGGGCTATACTGAAATTGATGCAGGCCTAAATGTGGGCAGGAGCAGCGTGAGTCGCATTGCATTTTGAACACATGGTATAAATATGTGGCCCGCCACATGACGGTTGGTTCATGGTTGATTAGGTTCTTTTGGCGCAAGAACCATATTTGATCACGCCAAGCAAATGGTAAGATTGTAGACCGGATTATAAAACCACATATGAAAAAAATAAAAGCAGAAAGTTGTCAATATACAAATACCAAAAATGAAAGTTTAAGTACTTACAAGGTTAAAAATACAAATGAAAAAAACATGCGAAAAACGCATTACCATGTTGCAATGTAAAAGTCAAGAGTGAAAGGAAGTTAAAAAAGTTAAATACAACTGTAAATGCTTGTGAATTTTAAAAAAAATTTAAATGTTTGGGTGGAATTTTTCACCCAACAGGTTTTGTAATGTTAATGACGATGAGTTAAAGAAGTGTAAACGAGATGAATTAAAAGACGGGCACTCGATCCAAAATATGTTTAGTTGGAAAAACCCACACGACATGAGGAGCCGTCTCGCCAAAAATGAATTATTTATGTTATGTTATGTATATTCACATGACGTTGTGCACGAATGTGTCCACTTCGAAATCTAGCGAGAGTTGTTTTATTAAGCCTGTTGCCAACCCCTACTGAAACAACTCCAGGGGGATTTACCGCATACCATTCATACACTGCCCCCCCCCTCTCAAGAATATCAGAAATCACCACCCAGGTGACGATTTCTGAAAAAGTAAGGCAGCCACCATGAGCAGTGTCTTTATGGCGGACCTCTTTGGCAAGGCCATCAGCAATTTCCTTTCCGTGCACATTCACATGTGACGGAGCGCACTGAAAGGTTATCTTAACATTGGCAATCAAGCGAATAATTTATTTTATAATAAGTACAATTGTTAAAAAAAATCCTTAATTTTAATCCAAGAACGCTATAGTCATTTATTTTAAGTGAAATTCTTTGAGTAACGCTTTATAGCACAAGATGGCGCCTACCAGATCGATTCAAACAAACATTCCTCGACAGATAGCAAAAAACAAAAAAAAACATATATATTCAATTTCAAGAAGATGATGTTGTTTAAAACAGTCTTTAACAAAATCAGTGGCGGCTTTCAGATAGAGCAAATATTTAATTATGTAGCAGTTACATAACTCTCATCTTCTCTTTTGGATACTAAATGGCGATGCCTGATACACTATCCCATATGCCATCCCATAATGCATTCCGCATTGCGAGTGTAATCAGAATTAGTTGTGATACTGTACTGTTAAGCCGAACGCGTGAAAGTCTTGCTACGTCTCGTCTTTCTGTTTGTTCCGTATGTGAATGTGGTTATTAAAGAAATGTTTCTGAAAGCATAAGTCCTGTTGCTTCCTGTGCAGATCATGATAATCTACATTCCACAACAATTAAAATTATAGATTTATTATGAGTAAATTATAGTCGTTTATGGAAAGGACAAATGTTTCCGATAATTGTTTACAGTACCAGATGCCGCCTCTTGCAGGGAATCAAACTTTAATTAAAATTTATCGATCAACTGAGAAAGAAATTTTTGAAATAATTGAATATTTTCAGACGTTTAGGGTACAAAGTGCAGGATTTCAGAACAATAACACGGTAGGAATTATAAAGCGATAAAAATGTTTATAAAATTCCAACAAAGCGCAAATCAAAAAAGCAAAATAGAATCACTAAAGAAGGATTCCAAATTATTATAACTTATAGGAAAAGATGAGAGATGGACATAATTAATAATGTAAACCAATGTTTTTATAATTTGTATAGTATTATAACCAAAGCTTAAACCATAATTGATTTTTCAAGAAAGTTTCAACAATATATTTTTGGAAGTCATACATAAGGCAGTAATTTTTAAATCCCACACAAAATTAATTAATTATATTAAATATACAAAATTAAAATTCTTTTATTAACATATAACTTTGTTACTCAATACTGAAAAATTAAACTTACATTCAAAGCAATAAAATATTTCAAATACTATAATTTTAATCACGGAAATATACGATATCTCTTGAAACTATAGTTATTATTCTGTAAATATTTATCATAGTAGCATTGATATGGAAAATATAAATGTGGACAGTGCAATCGTGGCTTGATTGAAAGTAGAAAATGCTGGCTTGGCAATTTATCAAAAGTGAAAAATGATTTATTACTTGCTGGTACCCGGCGCGTTGCTGCCACCGAAAAAAATACTTTTAAATACAATCCATCAATAATTTGGCAGTGCTTTATTGAAATAGAATGAACGGTACGGCAGTATATAAAATACGAACAAACAAATATTCATTTTTATATATTAGATTTGTGTATTCTTTTAGAATTGTAAAACTTGGTGTTCTTTCAGCATGGTAATGAAAGAAAATATTTATTGTACTTTGTGATTTGTTTCATATTCGTTTAGTTTTATCAAATTTAATTCTATAAAATGTGGTTAAAAGATTTTCTTTTAAAGTTGATTTAACATATAAAACATATTTATATCATAAAATAATTCATATAGTTGAAACGATAATTTTTGAAAATTAAGATGGTGCGAAATTATTTGTGCTGCAATATTTGTGGTGGTTACTGTGAAAAACGCGAAAATTTAATTAAAATATAAAAACCCCTGGGTTGGCCTCCTCAACATTTTCTCCCAAAATCTGTAATAAAATTGTTACCTCTGAAAATGGCATTTGCGTACTATAGCTAAAAAAAAATATTAACCTTTAATTTGGATTTAACATTTATACAAAATATATAGTCTCTTCGGCGAGTTATTTGGAGGTTAATCCTTGGTAAATAAATGCGGTTAAGATTCCAATTTTTTTAAAATTTAGATAATTGTACTACTTTTATAACCATCCAGTAGATGTAAGCAATAAGCTGACCAAGTTTCATCGCGATTGGATGAACGATTTAAAAAGGCATAAGAGACATACAGACAGACAGACATTTTTTTATATAGAATATTTTTATTTGTGGTTGGCATGAGGCGAATCCAACGAATCTAATAATACCAAAATCGCTCACCAAAAAACACTTCGGTGGATCAGATCGATATGAATCTTTTAACCAATGATGATATGCCTAATCTTTGTTATTGATGCTGCTTCACACATACCATCAATTCATATTTTTTATTGCAAATACAAAATCGATGAACTTAAGGTATCCGAGTACGTTAAAAACACTGATTATCGGCAACATTTGAGAATTTTTTTTATCGTTATTTCTAATAATTCAGGCTTTACTCTTTCCAAAGCAGTTCAACTTTTCTATGGAAAGGAAGACCTAACCTATTATTATCCAGGGTCACATATTTTTCAGCTAAAAGCTGTCTTTCAATTTTCTCAAATATTCATTAAAAATTTCGACCCTTAACATGATTTCTCAAAACCTAATTGAGGTATTTACAGAAACATTTCAGCCTAAGTTTTAAATAAAATAGGCAATGAAATGAACCAAAAGTTTTATTGTTGGTGAAATACTTTTTCATTTATAGGTGTTTTTAGAAAAATGAAGTAGAAAATTTAAGAATAAAATCCATCCATACGTATATTTTTATCCATAGCTTCTTTGCATCGCAACATGTTTCTTAAATTTTGCTTCATTTCATTCATCATAGTATTCTATAACTTGTATACTAAGAAAAATAGGATTGCTGCATTACCATTTTGAGTAAAGTGTTAACCGTTTTGGTTTAATTTCACTAAAATTTACAGCACATTTTCCTATTTCTCAAAATTTATCATATTTTCAAATAATTTTCATGTATTTATAGTATTTTATAAATAATTTTTTAAAAATCCCAATTTTAAAAAAAAAAAAATTCTCCGAACCTAATCAGATACCGTAAGTTTCTGAATGAAGACTTATGCAGTAATATTTTATTGAATTAAATAATAAATTTTTATACGTAAGATGAAAATAGCAAAACAGATGAGAAATAATTATTTTTAGAAATATTCATATTAAAAAAAATATAGATCATAAAATATTTTAGAAATCTCTTTCTGAATATTCATTAAATTTGATTTTAATAATAAAAAATATTTAGTCGCTTATGTTTGTTTAGCTTTAACTTTTATCCTAGAACTGCCGTTATATTCCCACTGGATACTTGAACTTAATGTTTATTTTAGCGATAAAGCTAAATTATTTTTTTCATCTAGTTTACAATGCATATTCCTATTATCTCACAAAAACCTTTTCCATTGTTTGGATACAGAATGCAAATCTGAACAAACAAATACATTTTTCAGATTATTAAAAATGGAAATATTTTTTTCCTTTTTCATAGGTGCATGTTTTTTTAATGTTTACTAGATGCAATTCATTAATATTATGTCAACATTGCTCAGATTTAAAAAAAAACTGTTTATTTAAACTGACTAATATTTTATTGATAAGAATGTTATTTTAATTTTTTATTGTATTATGTTTATAATAATTGACTTATTTACCGAAAAAACATAGCAGAAATTTCTTATGTTGCACTAATTGTTTGTTAGTAAAGATGATAAAAGGAGTTAATGGGCTTTTGTTTTCTAATTAATTAAAAGAGTAATCTTTAAGTTTTATTTTTAAACATAATTAATATAGGTTCGTGCGTTCATGAAACTGAAGTGTGTACAATCATCAATATAGTTCTTAATTTTTTTTTCAAATTAAGGCTCCATTGCAGTTTATAGCCTTTAAAATTGCTGAAAATATAGCATAGCGTTGCAAAAGGGTGAATTAATTTATTTATGAAATCGTTTTTAGTATTGTTTTCACAATAAGGAATCACAAAAGTTTGCAAACTCACACATTTTTAAAAATATAATATCAATTAATACATTTACTTTCGTTGTTGATAATCAGAATATGAGTTTTTATTTCCAATATGAGTACGTTTCTGTTCAAAGTAAGCTTTTGATAATCTATTTGAAATTTTCTTGCACTTAATTTAAGTTAAAAACCACGAGTGAACTGTGATGGAAATTTTTTAAAAAAGTATTTCATTTTTAAGCACTGTTGAATTTATTTTATAATGTAATTGGCTCATTAAAAAACATTTTCTTTCTTCAAGTCTATTTTTTTTTCAATTTTATCTCAGTATAATGTGGGTCTGATGCTAAGGATTCCGCTTCGAAACTGAAGGGCTTCAGGTTCGAGACCCAATTACATCGACGTATAAGCGAACCTGTTAATTTTTAAGTACATCGAGGCCATGTGACATCCTCTGATGTGGTGTGGAAATTTGGAGAGGATTTGTTAGCTCAGGTGTCATCCTTATCATCTTACCGCGGCTCAAAATGACGCGGTTCAAATATTCAAGGTAAAATAGACAATTGTTACTTTAAAATGGGACTTTAATATAACTAAACAAATCTCCTTCTCCTTACATTTTAAATTAACATCTTATATTTTCAATCAATAAATTATTTTTATATTATTGATAGCTTAATTTCTTCTGTAGGTGAGGTGATAAAAAACTGAATTAGGCATCTTATATGTATTTATATTATTGAATATATGCATCAGACGATTAATATAATGTAATAAGTTTTCTAAAATGGTATTACATTTTTATCAAAATCTGTAACTGATTAACACGAAATGACAAATTTTATATTCTAATGAATGGAAAGGGAGCCTCACCTCAAAACTATTGTTTTAATAGTATGTTTCAAATTTCACGCTCACAGTAGTATTAATATTAAAATCGAAAATTTTATAATATTCAGATTTATGAATTTTTTGATCTTACGAATAAGCAGAAATCTAAATTCTAAAGATAAATTTAACTAGCATTTAGTGCCATTGAATTCCAATAATACTCCTCTTCGTGAGAAATAGCGAATATATTCTATTAAAATGACATATGTCTCATGAAACAATTAGAGATCTATTCGCTCTCTAAAGCAAAACTATAAAAGAATGTCAAAGGAAAGAAAATAGAAGACTTTTCTTGCTTCGACAAAAGATGAACTTCTTTAGGAGTATTTGTTGTGTATCACAAAAGCTGGAGGCTGAATATCCATGAAGTGATTGACCTAAGAATTGAATTTTTGAAACGTGTTTTCTATTTCATGTTTCTGAAAGATCATATTTTCTCCATCTTTTTACAATTTTTTCCCTTTCGGATATTTTATAAAATGAGATATTGTGTTTTGAATTCATATTTCACTTTACGATGAGTTTTATTCTCAGAATGGACTTTTATAGAGATGTAGAAAGATTTTCCTTTCATATGCCTTTAGTAAATATATAGGTTTGGATGGTTATTTATGTATCAATATTGAATTTTTTAGTGCACAACTTTTTACATTTCGTTTATCGAAATATTACAATTTTTGAATATTGACTTTGTTTAGAATGTTATAATATTTATTGCTTACAGTAAAATGGTGCTAAATTTGAAAATACAGATGCTTAAGGTTCTTTTTGAATTATTTCTACCTTCTTTGAGTTTGCAGAAAAGCATTCAATCTCTTTTGGTTTCTTACTATGTACGGCAATATTTACTTTCAGAATGTGAAGTATAACAAAAAAAGTAAAGAAAAAGATGTTTATGTAATTGTCAAAAAACTCTATCTACGATTCTGCATCTTTTATATATCCCTGATATTAGAAGGTATATTTTTGAGTGTTATATCTGTTGTATCTCTGCAAACACAATGAGAAAAATATCTTTTAAGCTTGAAGATAAGTTTTGTTAAGTGATTCTTGCACCAAAGTTTAGACATCTATCAAATTTTACACATGATGAATATGTTTTTGATATATGTTTGAAACTTAATGCTTACAAAAGATAATACTTTCGTCTACCATAATTTCTTCCTTTCAAATATTTTATAAATAGAGGTATTTGTTTTTGAAATCCTATTATTACTTAATTATACTTTCTGGAAGTAAGTTTGTTTTGCTGTCCGAGTGCAAGTGAACATGATATCGACTTAATGAAAAAGCTAGTTGCATAAAATGGTTACACAGTTTTTGCAACTAAAGTGTATATTGGTCTGAGCCAAATCTGTCAAAATATGACAGTCGGTCTATCTGCTTATTCGAATACATACAAACGAAATAATTAAAAAAAAGAGTAATTCGGATAAAGGAATTCTAATATGTGATCTTGTTAGTAAATTTATAGTTTTTCATAAAATTTTGCTATCAATAAATCTAAAAGAAGCCTCCAGAATGCATATCCAGCTTCCTTCACTACTTTATGAAGAGCAAAATTCTCACAGGCTGGAAATAAAAATCTGGGAATAGTAGAATTAGCAGATTCTCCTAAGATTCGCAATTTTTTGCAAGAAAGGAAAGAAGGATCGCATCTTAATGAGGGAATATTCAAGAAAGATTTCGAAAAGAACATTCGTAGTGTTTCAAGTTATGAAAATATCATCGATAGAATTTGAAGAAAAAAGCTAAATTCCAAAAACAATATTAAGTTCAACAGTGAGAGGATGGTGAGAAATCATAAGCATTCAACTCTGCCATTTAAAATTAGTAGATATGGCGAGAAGTTACCAATTCAATATCATTTAAATGGACATGATCATTGTTCAGAATTGCATAGCGAATCTCTAAGCATGAATCATTTAAATTCTTATCATATGAAAATCTAGAAATATATCCATTTTAGGTTTATATTAAAAATATTAAGTAATTAAGCTTGTATTCTTAATTTTGTTGCTTCAGTTTTATCTGAACTACTGTTCTTTCAATTTTAATACTTATTTAATTTTAACCTTTTAATATATTTAAAATTTTTAAACTAGTATTGTACAAACTGTTTTGCAGAATTTAATACTGATTTTAAAATTATATAAGTAACTTTAGATAATTACATTTAAGAATAAAAATGTGTATATATTATGATGCAATGATTTTCTATCTAATATAATTTCTCTCTTATGTGCTAAACCTTTAATCGTATTATTTCCTAATTTAGTTCTTTCCATTAAAATTAGATACAGGTTTGAAAATTTTTTATTGATGCAATTCTTTATATTCATGAAAATTAATGTTTCAGTTGAAGAAATACAACAATTTTCATTCCAAATCGAATCATAAATTGATTATTTAACCATATTTATCCAAAATAAATTATAAACTAAAATTTTCGCATACTTCTAAAAATCATAAACATTTTTATTTATAGAAAGATGAAAATTATTATTAGACATTTAATTTATTTGATTATCTTTTAAAATTAATGAATCATGATTTCTTACAAATGACACACATCACTCCAGATCTAGCCATAAATTGATGATTTAACCATCTTTATTCAAATTAAAGTTTGTAATAATATTTTGGAATGCTTTTAAAAATTATAAATCATTAAAAAAAATTTCAACTCCTCTTTTAGGTTATACTCTCTTTATGCATATCTTGTTCAAATTTTCAGTTGTTAATAAAGGAATATTATATTCATCAACTCGAGTACAAATATGTTTTTAAACTTATACTGGAATGACACTTGACGTTAATATTTTTTAAAAATAAAACAATATTATATTCATCAACTCGAGTACGAATATGTTTTTAAACTTATACTGGAATGAAACATGACGTTAATATTTTTTTAAATATAAAACCAATAACTTAATTTAATTAATTTTTATTACTTTAAACAGAGTTTTAACAGTTTGCAATGAAAATTGAAATCGACAAACAGAATCTCAATAGGTAAAATCCAAGGATTTCAGTATTTTTCACGTGAAGGTGAAGAATGCGAGTTCAGTTCTTGTGAAAATCATTTTTTCATACTTAATAATTCTTTTGGTAATTATTTAATAAAAAGTAACTAAAATAATTTTTTTTTGTTAATTTAAGTAGATATTGAATTCTAATTTTTTTTTATATTGCTTATTATTTGAAGAAAGATAAAAATGATAATTACGTATTTAACATATTTAATTAACTTTTAAACTAGCAAAAAGATTTCATATAAGTGACACCGTGTGGCAGTTAATCACAAAAAATATTTTTTTACAATATTAAAATATTTATAAGAATAAATTATTAATTAAAGTTAGGAAAATATAAAATATTTAAACTAAAAATTGTATACTTTATAATAAGCTAAGCAAAACGAGTAATTAAAATCTAGTTTTTATTAAAATTATGAATTGATTAGAATCATAGTAAAAATTTTTCAAGAAATCATAAAATCCATTTTACACCACATCATCGATTTTGAAGTATTTTTGAAACATGCAATTGTAATAATGATTTTTAATCGTATAGTAATTTCCTTACCCAATATCTCAATTTTAATGAAATCTATTCTTTACATTAGTTCCGGACCAGAAAATTTCCCCATAACTTCCGGCATCGAAAAGTTCCCATGAAAAAACAAGTGATCGCTCCTGTCGATGCTGTCAGGGATCGAGGACATCTTGTTGGACCTCGGTATTATCCTCTAATACGAGGGATCAGTATCATCGGCAGACAGCCCTCCAATGTTTTTCTTTCCTCATCTCTTAAT